>CM067216.1:62945253-63255676 GCA_034190945.1 Octodonta nipae | reverse complement strand
AGAATCCACGCTGTAATACTCGATCACTCTCTCTTCACCATCTTGCACCTGGAATAGGACGGCCTCAAACCTGTGTTGCTGGCGTGCTGTCTAAAATGAACTTGCCGGACTGTGTAGGAAAGGCTAGGATTGGGCTGGAACATAGTGCTGCCTTCAGTCGTCTGAAAGATGTTTCGCAATCCTGATTCCAACGGAAGTCTCTTTCTCATGGTCTGCCGATGTAGAGGGGCGGCGAATGGTGGCAAATCCTCAACAAATCGCCGGTAGTATGAACAGAGGCCCAAGAAGCTTCGGAGTTCATGCTTGTCTCTTGGGAACTGACCAATCACGGATGACTGGCATCTTGTTTTTGTTGGTGCAGATTCCTGACTCGGACACGACGTGGACCAAAAACTCTATCTTCTTTGGAACAGAAGCACTTCTTCGGGTTGAGTCTCAGGTTGGCATTATTAAATTCTGGAGAATACTTCGGCCAGGTTTTCAGAATGGTCGTCGAATGTCGACGCCATGTAGACGTCGTCAAGGTATACTAAGCACGTCCTCCATGTTAACCCCTCAGTACATACTCCATTAGCCTCTCAAATGTAGCGGGTGCATATTACATAACCAAGGGATGACCGTGAACTGAAACAGCCCTTTACTGGTGGAGAATGTGTCTTCTCTCTGTCATTTGCGTGTAGACCAACCTGCCAATATTCCAACTTTTTAGGTCTAGTGTGAGAACCAACGGGATCCTGCTATTGTGGTCAAAGTGTCATCGATTCGGGGTAGTTATAGCTTATCTTTCTTCGTGACGTCATTTCACTTTCTGTAATCCACGCAAATCGGGTGTTCGATCCTTCTTTTACTAGCACGACGGGAGCAGACTATGGGCTGATGGATGGGCTCAATAACTTCATTTGTAAACATGGCTCGATGTTTTCCTCGACTTCCTGTTGTTGCCCTAATGGTAGTCGTCTAGGTGGTATTCTGATGGGTTGAGCTTTCCGGTATCTATTCATGCTATGATGTTGGTGCGGCCGGTGGTTCCATCTTGACTGTTAAAAAATTTGCCAGTGCTTTGTGATAAATTGCTTGGCCTTTCTTCTGTTTCTCTGGTGTCAGGTGTGTCCAAATGTTCAGCAAACTGTTGTAGGAACTCTTTACTGGGCCCTGTCCTCCTCACCGACGTCTGTACTCTTCTTCGCAATTGATGATGTCCCTCTACTGGCTCGAAACCAACTATCTCTGACCATTGGCAATTCTGATGTCGCGTTGTTCGACAAATTCAAGACTCTCATTGGTATATACTCGCCGGTTTTAACTTAGCCCGCCCAACTAAGTAGTCATAGCTGAGGTACGCTCTCCACCATTCCAACGCAGCTCCCAGGATTGCTGTCTAGCTCCCATAGAATAATCTGTTCCGTTCGACCGGGAATTCTAGCTGAAAACTTTGCCACCATTTGATTGGGGTGACTGATGTGTTTGAGGTGCCGTGTCTATGCAAATTCCGTCATTTAGGACCGAATGAACTCATATCTCGGGTCAACATAAATCCATTGCTGGCTATTAGGTCCATTCCATATAAAATCGTCCCTCAATATTCGCTACCAGGACCCTAATGCCTGAATCTGTTGTCACTATCTGTAGCACGACATCTGCTCACCCTGTATTGACATGAAGCTCGCCGGTGACTGTTTCTGACCGGATGTATTGGTAACTGGCCGAATTTCTGATGCTCTCAAAACCCTGGACTATGACAATGGACACAGCGGCGCGGTGTCGATGGTGAGGTAACTTGCTCGGCCCATTGATGGGGCCTCTGGATGACTAAGCTGGCGCTATCTCGGCAAAATCCCCGGATGGAATAAGCGTTTTGGGGCTGGTGGAGGTTAGTCAGCATTCGCCCCCTTATGCGGACTGGCTGACGTCCTGGGACATGTGGCTGTCCTGTTGGTTTACCCCTGGTCGTGTCGTTAAGGTTAGCCTTCATCGTCAATCACGTTGGAAGTGTGTCCGTCCTTCCGCACGATAACATGCCCCCTCTGGTGCAGTTCTTTGTGACAGTTTCTAAATATTTTGTTGTCAGTCCAGCCAGCAGCCGCTTGAATGTGACTCTGACTCTTCCTGGGTGAAGGAAACTGCTCGGACCCCTCGCTTGGAACATGTTTCCATGACGCCTCTACTTCCAAAGCCGCATTAGAGCTTCATTACTCTTCTTGACGCCACTAGTCTTAAATTTCTTTGTACTTCCACATCATCTGATGCGTTTATGAACTCTGTGTGGCCACTGGTCTTTCGATTTCCTCTGGCAGGTATGGTAGGAAAGTGAACTAACAGTCTAATCTTCTGCTTCGAATTCTGGAGGCTTTCACCGGATTTTTTGCGTTTTTCCACTCAGTTTGGACTTGTATGCCTGGCTCAAGGATTGATTATCTATCGTTTGTCTAGTGATATGGCGATGATCTTGTCGAAATTACCTTGATTCATCGTACTGAATACTTTGGCGTAGTTTCTAGGGCCGGCCTCTTAACGAATTACCAGAGACCTGGATTTTTCTTGTTATCCGATCCATTAGCTGTAGCCATGGCTTGTCTCTTGGGACTGACCAATCACGGATGACTGGCATCTTGTTTTTGTTGGTGCAGATTCCTGACTCGGACACGACGTGGCCCAAAACTCTACTTCTTTTTGGAACAAGGAGCACTTCTTCGGTTGAGTCTCAGTTTGGCATTATTAATTCTGGAGAATACTTCGGCCAGGTTTTTCAGATGGTCGTCGAATGTCTGACCCATGACTAGAATGTCGTCAAGGTATACTAAGCACGTCCTCCATGTTAACCCGCTCAGTACATACTCCATTAGCCTCTCAAATGTAGCGGGTGCATTACATAACCCAAAGGGCATGACCGTGAACTGAAACAGCCCTTTACTGTGTGAGAATGTGTCTTCTCTCTGTCATTTGCGTGTAGACCAACCTGCCAATATCCACTTTTTAGGTCTAGTGTGGAGAACCAACGGGAGCCTGCTAGTGTGGTCAAAGTGTCATCGATTCGGGGTAGTGGATAGCTGTCTTTTCTTCGTGACGTCATTACACTTTCTGTAATCCACGCAAAATCGGGTGTTCCATCCTTCTTTTTAACTAGCACGACGGGAGCAGACTATGGGCTGATGGATGGCTCAATAACTCCATTTTGTAACATGGACTCAATGTTTTCCTCGACTGCCTGTTGTTGCCCTAATGGTAGTCGTCTAGGTGGTATTCTGATGGTTGAGCCTTTCCGGTATCTATTCGATGCTGTGATGTTGGTGCGGCCTTCCATCTTGACTGTTAAAAATTTGCCAGTGCTTTGTGATAAATTGCTTGGCTTTCTTCTGGTTCTCTGGTGTCAGGTGTGTCAAATGTTCAGCAAACTGTTGTAGGAACTCTTTACTACTGCCCTGTCTCCTTCACCGACGTCTGGTACTCTTCTTCGCAATTGATGATGGTCTCTACTGGCTCGAAACAAGCTATCTCTTGACTTGGCAATTCTGATGTCGTTGTTCGACAAATTCAAGACTCTCATTGGTATATCTCGTCCGTTTTTAACTATAGCCCGCCCAACTAAGTAGTCATGAGCTGAGTGTACGCGCTCCACCATTCCAACGCAGCTCCCAGGATTGCTGTCTAGCTGCCCATGAATATCTGTTCCGTTCGACCGGGAATTCTAGCTGAAAACTTTGCCACAATTTTGATGGGGGTGACTGATGTGTTGAGGGCCGTGTCTATACAAATTCCTCATTTAGGAACCGAAGAACATCATATCTCGGGTCGAACATAAATCCATGCTGGCTAATTAGGTCCATTCCCAGTATAAAATCGTCCTCAATATTCGCTACCAGGACCCTATGCCGGATCATGTTGTCCACTATCTGTAGCACGACATCTGCCTCCCCTGTATTGACATGAACTCGCCGGTGACTGTTCTGAGCTGGATGTTATTGGTAACTGGCCGAATTTCTGATGCTCTCAAAACCCTGGACTTGACAATGGACACAGCGGCGCCGGTGTCGATGGTGATGGTAACTGCTCGCCCATTGATGGTGCCTCTGATGACTAGGCTGCCGCTATCTCGGCAAAATCCCCGGATGGATAACGTTTTGGGGGCTGGTGGAGGGTTAGTCAGCATTCGCCCCCTATGCTGACTGGCTGACGGTCCCTGGACCATGTGGCTGTCCTGTTGGTTACCCCTGGTCGGTGATCGTTAAGGTAGCCTCACTCGACAATCACGTTGGAAGTGTCCTGTCCTTCCGCAGCGATAACATGCCCCTCTGGTGCCAGTTCTTTTGTGACCGTTCTAATATTTTGTTCAGGCCAGCCAGCAGCGCTTGAAATGGTGACTCTGACTCTTCCTGGTGAAGGAAACTGCTCGGACCCTCGGCTTGGACATGTTCATGACGGCCTCTACTTCCAAAGCCCGAAGTAAGCTTCATTACTCTTCTTGACGCCACTCAGTCTTAAATTCTTTGTACTTCCACATCTCTGATGCCGTTTATGAAACTCTGTGTGGCCAACTGGTCTTTCGTTTCCTCTGGCAGGTCTGGGTAGGAAAAGTGAACTAACCGTCTAATCTCTGCTTCGAATTCTTGGAGGCTTTCACCGGATTTTTGCGTTTTTCCACTCAGTTGGACTTGGTATGCCTGGCTCAAGGATTGATTATCATATCGTTTGTCTAGGATGGCGATGATCTTGTCGAAATTACCTTGTTCATCGACTGGAATACTTTGGAGTAGTTCTAGGCCGGACCTCTTAACGAAATTACCAGAGACGTGGATTTTTCTTGGTTATCCCGTCCATTAGCTGTAGCCACGGCTTCAAATTGTCGTTTATACATGGGCCAGATGAGCTGCCATCAAATGTGGGTGTTTGCTAACGGAACCTTCGGTACTCACGGTGTTCTGGTATTTTCCTCGCTGTAAGTCCTGTTGCATTTTTTAAATTTCTGTTTCTACTTTACTTTGAATAGCACTGATTTCAAATTTCACCTGGCTCTGTATGGAATCGATGTCATCTACTTTGTTTCAAGGGCCTCCACATTATTTTTAGGATCTTTATGTCGTCGTTTATTTTCTTTATGTCGGATTCAACTATTTGCATTCTTCATTCACTGTTTCATTAACTTGCGATACAATTTGCATTAATTGTTCAAATTGCAGTTGTCTTTTTCTTCAGTTACTTTAAAATCATTTTGTCTCTGTTCATCTAATAATTTAAATTCATTTTGTCGTTTTAATTCAATGTGATCTTGTTTTTGTTCATATTTTAAAATCATTTTCTCGTTTTTCTTCAAATTGCGAGAATAATCCTTCAATTAAATTATGTTGTTTTCTTCCATCGTAGTGACAAGATTGTCTAATTCTATTTTACGTTTTTCATCAAAAGACTTTACTAACTTGGTTGAATTTCTTCTTGATGTTGTTTCTCCTTCTTGTCATGTTTTTGTAGAATCTGGGCTATTTTTTCGTCCATGCTACGGTTTCCATAAATCAAATTACGATTTTAACTGCACTTAATCCTTTACTTGTGATCACCAAATTTGTTGTAAAGTCCGTGGGTTCAATTTAATATTATAAAACTAATATTTACTTTCACTTTTCTAGAACTTTATTTACATTAAAACAGCTGATTCAAATATCACAATAACATTCCCATATACGCTAGTCGTCGCGGTATCACTGAACTCTCCATCGTGGCTGTTCCTCCTTAATAACCAGCAAGAAAAATTCTCGCAAATCAATCATCACTCCTTCCGCTGCCGAGTCTTTTCGAGAACCGTTTTTTTTATCTTAAAGCGTTTGTTGTCGTACTGAAATGAAACAGGGTCGGCTTTGGGTAAATTTCGTAACAATAGTTTATTTAAAATATATTTCTCAACAATTCAAGTGATGTAAGATGTAACAAAATATTGATGGGTTTAGGTATAAGACAAAGAATAAATGTTTAGTGGAAAGATTTCACAACATAGTTCATTTCAAAAACTTACGGAAAGTAATAAAACTTCGTTTGTTGCTTCTTTCAAAAATAATTTAATATCTATATTATATAACCATATTTATTATTGGTATTATTGAACTTAAAGCCGGTTTTACACGCTTTGCATTTGTCGGACATTCTTAGTCACTACAAACGTTTCCGTTGTGCATTATAGAGTATATCAGAAGCCGAGGTTGGATAGGTCATTTTGGCTTAACCTATCTGGTGCGTTCCCGCAATTTGTTTAGTGTATTGTTTTCAATTTGATTGAATTACTTCATTGATATTTAAACTTCTGCACCTTTTCTAAAACATTCCATCGCGCTAATGCTAATTGTAAGTGTTTTTTTGCGTGTAAAATATATACTGTATTGTCATTCGTGTTTCGGATCCCTAGCTGTTTAGACACTTGGGAGTTTCGTGTAATGTGCTCCGAATTATTCGGACACATTTTTTGATTCCGTCTGAAGAGACGCCGCTTTTTGTTGTTTGCGTTACGATTTCGCGAGTTAGTAGCTTCGTTCGTAACGACCGCTAAACCGCTTTCATTTTGTTTCTTTTGTGTTTACAAAAGCGCATCATTTGTTGTAAAACCCGCATTTTTTGTATGCTTAATCAATGAACATTACGTCGCTATTTTTTGTGTAACGTGTTGTCCAGACGAAGCTCTAAGAAACTGTTCCTGTTCACGGGGCTAGCCTCTGAAGAAAGAAGAACCAAGAAAACACCCTTTGCAGAGCTTCGACGTAAAAGGTCAGTGACTAACTTTTATTTGGTGAATTAATTTACGTGTTTATTGATTGTTCCGCTAAAGGTCCTTCGTCAATTATATACTTGCATTGAACCAGCATTGAACTAAAACCTCAACATCTAATTCATACATATTTTTGAATATTCTCTCTATGGAATGTGCCATCGAAGACATTCCATAATTTGGTCCAACTTCGAGCCGGATGCAATTTGAGTTAATTTAGTGCAAAGATTATCGAATAAATTACATAATTTGGTCCAACTCCCGGCCGGATCCAATTTGAGTTAATTTAGTGCAAAGATTATCGAATAAATTACATAATTTGGTCCAACTTCGTTTCTTTATTTGTTAAAAGAGAAAACAAGTTCGGGATTGTCATTCCGTTAGAAATAAATTCGCATATTTCTTTTACCGCAAAAAAACTTACATGAGATCGTTTTGTTTGTTTGGTTATTTTGCTAAATCGTTTTGAATTTATTTGACATTTGGTCAGATATTTACGACTTCAACAGTAAAAAATTGTACATTTTTGGAATAGTATTTTGTTTTCGTTCTATCGTGTTAGATTTGTTCAGTGGCGTTACAGTGATTTTAATTTATTGTTAAGATGTCAAAAACCGCTGAAAATTTACGTAAATTTAAAAATTATCGACAATCGGAGTTTAAAAGATTAGAAGATATTATTTTGCTGCCGAGAAAGCCTTAAGAGGTGACGACGTTGAATTGTTTTTTAGCATGATTGATATGGTTGATTAATTCATTTAGAATTTTTTAAACAGCACAATTCGATTGTTGGATTAATTTCAGATGCAAACGATGATTTTGAGTTTGAGGATGACATTCGCAATAAATTTGAAAAATTGTTTTATTCAATTAGGTCTATTTTTGCTAAACTGAAATCTGTTCAGAATTCTACGCCACAAAATATAGCTCGGGAACAGGAAAGTGTTGCTTTGCCGCGAATTGATTTGCCTTCATTTAGTGGAGACTATTGGAATTTGGTACTTTTATTGATTTGTTTGATTCATTAATTCACAATAATGGAAAACTCAGTGCTATGCAGAAGTTCAAATATTTGCAGTTAGCTTTAAAAGGGCCTGCTTTTGAGGTTATTAAGAATTTTAAACTAACACAAAACAATTACGTGAGTGCTTATGAAACACTTTTGAAAAAATTCAAGCGAACTCGTTTAATCGCGGAGTCTCATTGGTCAGCTTTAGAACAATTCCCTCAACTAACTTCAGATAGCCCTTCAGAGGTTCGGAAGTTATTGGATGACTTCAGTGATAATTTGGAAGCACTGAAGAATTTGGGTTTACCAGTAAATCAGTGGGATTTTTGTATCGTTCAGATGATGTTGAAACGAGTTCCAAAGATTTAGCCGCTAAGTTTGAACTTTACCATGGTACTGTGAGCGCTCAAGATGACTTTCCGATCCGTTCGGAAGTTGTTGATTTTTTGTCGAAGCATTGCGATGCCTTTGAACATGTTGAATTATCCCGCAAGGCAAAGTGAAGTGTTGACAAAAAGTTACCATTGAATTCAAAGCAACATTCTTCCCGGTTCACTACATCTTTGTCACTAAGAATAGAAATTGTTTAGTTTGTAAATCCGATCATGCGATTTACAAATGTTCTGAATTCTTGAACAAATCAGTATCCGTGCGGTTTAAGTTTGTTAAAGATTTTAGACTTTGTTTTAATTGCTTAGGCGATTCTCATCAGTCGAATCGCTGTAAATCATTATCCACTTGTCGCAACTGCAAACAACGCCATCACACATTGCTTCATTTTGTAAATCGTGCTGATTCAGGTATTGGGTCTGAATCTAAAGCTCCCCCCGCATACCTGGCTTCCACATCTGGTGGATCCAGCACCATTAATACTGTTGAAAGTCCCGAAACTTCTCTACCGCAGACTTCTTGTCATAGTTCACTTTTGTCATACAATTCAAATGTGTTGTTATCTACCGCTTTAGTTGACGTATTAGATAAGCACGGCTCTTATCAAACTTTGCGATGTCTGCTAGATTCTGGTAGCATGACATCATTCATTGCGAGCGAGGCTGTGAAACGCCTTGGCTTCCGACCTATGCCCGCTTCGATACAACTCAACGGGCTAGGTTCTATGCAGAGTACCTCTGCTGAGGGCTCTCTTACCCTTTCTCTTCGCTCTATAGTAAAGCGTGAGTGCAATTTTGTTGTCGATACTATTGTTTTACCCCGCATTTGCAATGATATGCCTGTTGCGCCATTAACATGGCTAATATGGCATATCTAACCAATTTGAAACTTGCTGATCCTGGTTTCAAAGCCCTGGTGCTATTGACCTTTTGTTAGGTGCCGATATATTTTCCCAAATTTTGATGGATGGACGTCTTCTGGGAAAGGAAGGTGTACCTGATGCTATTAACACTGTGTTTGGTTACATCCTTATGGGTAGAGTGTCTTCGAGTTCTGTTAACTCTCACTCTCAGTCAGTTATAAACCCAACTTCGCTTTTTTGTCAAATTGAAGATGTAGTATCATTAGATGATTCACTCCAAAGGTTCTGGACAATTGAAGATGTTCCTATCGCACTGGTTCAGTCCCCTCATGATCTTATCTGCGAAAAAATATTTTCCGAGGGATGCAGGAGATTGGATTCAGGTAGATTCGTTGTGCCCCTTCCTTTTCGAAATACACTTCCTGCTTTTGATGGAATGTATAATCTCGCCGTACAACGTTTCTACTCTTCAGAAAGACGTCTTCTACAGCAACCAGATCTCTACAAACACTATTGTGATTTTCTCAAAGAGTATTTGGAGCTGAATCATATGGAGTTGGTTCCCTATCCATCATCTACTTATTCTGATTGTTACTACATACCGCATCATTGTGTTTTGAAACCTGACAGTAGAACCACCAAACTTCGTGTAGTGTTTAATGCATCCGCTAAGATACCTCATCGGTTATCTTTGAATTATTGTTTGTTTATCGGTCCCAAATTGCAGCCAGACATTATCGCTATTTTGTTGACCTTGCACAATTTAGTTTTGCCTCGCCTGCTTGCTATAGAAAACTTTTCTAGTTGTGAACTTCACGCATTTGGTGATGCTTCTGAGAAAGGTTATGCTGCTGTTGTTTATTTTGTGTTCGAAACCGCATCTGGATTTCGTCAAAGTTTTTTTGTGTTGTCTAAATCGAAAGTGGCCCCTTTGAAAACTTTGTCACTTCCCAGATTGGAACTGTGTGCTTCAGTTCTTACCGCTAAGTTGGCTCATTATGTTTATGAGCAATTCAATAGTTGTTTGTTGTTCAAGGTGATTCGTTGCTGGTCAGACTCCACGGTAGTCCTTTCATGGCTTAGTTCTTCCCCTCACCGTTGGAAGATATTGTCAGTTAATCGAGTTGCTTACATTCAGGAAAAATTTCCTTCTTCGCATTGGTTTTACATTCAATCTTGTGATAACCCCGCTGACTTGGGTTCCCGCGGCACTTTGCCATCAGAGTTATTAGGCAATACACTTTGGTGGAAAGGCCCACAATTGTTGATTACCGCTTGTTTGCCACATGCTTGCTCAGACTCAAGCATGTCACCGCTAGTTATGACTGAAGCCCGTATAGTGGCGCTTCAAGTCACCGCTTCACCAAATTTATTTGGTACTTTGTTAGAAGAACATTCTTCTATTAATCGCATTACCCGCATTATAGCTCATATTTGTCGCTTTGTTGATAACGCCCGCAATCCAGACCGTAGGGGCTCTGGATCATTTTTGGCTGCTGAGTTATATCAGGCTCAGCTTCGCATTGTTCGCTATGTTCAAGATCAATATTTTTCTAAAGAAATTTCCCTTCTTCGAGAACGAAAACTTTTGCCCAAATCGCTTCGTAAACTTTCGCCGTTTCTTGATGAACAGGGAACTCTTAGAGTTGGTAGTAGATTGGCTAATGCTCCATTGCCGTTTGATACTAAATTTCCCGCACTGCTACCAAGTAAAAGTCGTTTGACTAATCTAATTGTCGAAGATTGTCATGTCACCAATCTTCACGCAGGAATCCAAACCGTTCAATTTCTTTTGCAGCAACGATTTGGATTCTATCCGCAAAGAAAGTAATTCGTAGTGTCATAGCTCACTTAAGACGTGTCGTTGGAGATCAAATCCTAACCTACGAAGAACTTTATACTGTATTTGCACAGGTCGAAGCAGTTTTAAACTCGCAACTTATAACCCCTTGTAGCAACGATCCATCGGATCTTACCGCCTTGAGTCCTGGAATGTTTCTCACAATGGAACCTTTAACAGCACCTCCTGAATCTGATTTCTTATCTGTCCCATCTAATCGTATCAACAGATGGCAGTTACTGAGTAGTTTGCATCAGGCATTCTGGAAACGTTGGTCGCAAGAATATTTACATACTCTTCATCAACGGAGCAAATGGACTGATCCCTCAGAGGTTGTTAAGCCAGGTACTCTTGTTATTTTGAAGCAAGACACTTCCCCTCCTTTGAATTGGCCATTAGGGCGCATTATTGACGTACATCCTGGAGGTGATGGTGTTGTACGCGTTGCTACAGTTAGAACTGCAAGTGGTACTTTGAAGCGACCTCTTGTAAAGCTTTGTCCACTGCCAGTGGACCCCTAGTTTTGAAATAGGTAATTCAAGGCTGGCGGAATGGTGCGTTCCCGCAATTTGTTTAGTGTATTGTTTTCAATTTGATTGAATTACTTCATTGATATTTAAACTTCTGCACCTTTTCTAAAACATTCCATCGCGTTAATGCTAATTGTAAGTGTTTTTTTGCGTGTAAAATATATACTGTATTGTCATTCGTGTTTCGGATCCCTAGCTGTTTAGACACTTGGGAGTTTCGTGTAATGTGCTCCGAATTATTCGGACACATTTTTTGATTCCGTCTGAAGAGACGCCGCTTTTTGTTGTTTGCGTTACGATTTCGCGAGTTAGTAGCTTCGTTCGTAACGACCGCTAAACCGCTTTCATTTTGTTTCTTTTGTGTTTACAAAAGCGCATCATTTGTTGTAAAACCCGTATTTTTTGTATGCTTAATCAATGAACATTACGTCGCTATTTTTTGTGTAACGTGTTGTCCAGACGAAGCTCTGAGAAACTGTTCCTGTTCACGGGGCTAGCCTCTGAAGAAAGAAGAACCAAGAAAACACCCTTTGCAGAGCTTCGACGTAAAAGGTCAGTGACTAACTTTTATTTGGTGAATTAATTTACGTGTTTATTGATTGTTCCGCTAAAGGTCCTTTGTCAATTATATACTTGCATTGAACCAGCATTGAACTAAAACCGCAACATCTAATTCATACATTTTTTTGAATATTCTGTATGGAATGTGCATCGAAGACATTCCATAATAACCAAATTATGGAATGTGTTCGATGCACGGAGGCGCTATTAATTCTTGACGGTGTGTGGGTATTGTTTCTTTTTGCCCACATGACCATTTGAAGAGTTGTCCTCCTGCTTGTTCTCCTTTATTTTTGTAGAACAACATTTAACCTCTGTGACGCATTGAGGCACGGAATTACGTCCTCTTGAGACCAAGACTTAATAACGTTTTAAGTACCAATCTTCCTAAGATTAATCCACCCAATGAGGCAAGTAATTACGTCCTCTTGAGACAAACCTTCAATCATTTTTTAACTACCATTGTTTCTAAGATTAATGAGGTTTTAATGGTAATTAATAACATACAGGGTAGTACTGCCAAAAGAGAGTTAGAATGTCAATATGAGAACTTCTACCGTGTAAAATGTGAGCGAGGAAAAGGAAAAATTTTGAATGCAAATGCAATATCACTATGACAATTCCTGGCGTCTTTACATTATGTGTTTTCGTCACTAGCCTTTCAGCACTCCGTATTTGACATCTGTGGTCAAATTGGGCACAACGTTTAAGCGGAATCCATTGTAGGCTTAATTTTTGTTATCCCCATCCGACTATTTTATTTTAGTGATTTTAGTCAAACGTGTCTAAACGAATTTTTTGTTAAATTCTGCTGCAAAAATAGTTTACAATAAATATTTCACTACTACTTTTCTCAGACTATATATACTTCGCCAAATAGTATTGGTCACTCGAATGTCGGCTGATTCACTACTGAAGTCGCTGATCGTCGTCCCATATTTACACCTTTCCTATTTGCTCTCGAGTGTTTCAGTAAAAAGCATGCTTTCTTAAAGGTACTGGAATTTTCTCTACTTTTTATCATGAATCGTGCGTTTAGGGAAATAGTTTTGTCGTTAGTTGTTTATTTCGGGGAAGTGATTTTATTATATGTACCTTTTTAGTAGTAATCATGCTTTCTTGAATGTACTGGAATTTTCTCTACTTTTTATCATTAATCGTGCGTTAAGGGAAATAGTTTTGCCGTTAATTGTTTATTTCGGGGAACTGATTTTATTATAGGTACCTTTTAGTAAAGTAAAAATTAAACGTTGTAACAAGAAGTTAACTGCTCAGTTTTAGTTTGCAAATGATAAATACAATTGTCTTTGCTTGACTTAAATCGATCATTCATAACGTTCTATTAGCTCTGGAATTGTTCAATTAAATCGAAGGAAAACTCTAGATCTATTGACAACCAGTTACTCTAACAGATTCATAAAACACGTTTTTTTTTCAGGTGAATCCCCTGCACACCGTGCCAACACTGGACGATGACGGGTTCTACGTTTGTGACAGCCATGCCATTATGACATACCTCACGTGTAAATATGGGAAGGACAAGTCTCTGTATCCTGAAGATTTGACAAAGCGCACTCTTGTCGATCAACGCCTCCATTTTGACTCAAGCAAGTTGTTCATTCCGGGTTTAGTGATTTCTGTAAGTATTTGCAATAAGCAATCAGACACTAAATTGTTGTTATAGCTTATAATAAATTATTTTTGATATTCATATGTAGTATAAATAGTTGGTCCAATGTTTTTGTAGATATTATTCACAAGAAAGGGAAGCTAGCAGACACTAAATTGTTGTTATAGCTTATAATAAATTATTTTTGATATTCATATGTCGTATAAATAGTTGGTCCAATGTTTTTGTACATATTATTCACAAGAAAGGGAAGCTATCAGATCTAAAGCGTACATAGCATTACTGGGAAATATAAAGTAGGACGAGCAGTGTGCCAAGTGAATACATCTCCCCTAAACTCTTTACAACTCTGGTAGAATTTATGTTGAAGAAAAGCAACTGGGACTATATGGATCGGATTGACAACGCAGCTGAAATGCTCAAGAGACTCAATAGGGCATTGCAAGAAATAGACTCTATGTTGGAATCCCGACAAAACAGTAAGCCACGTGTTTACTCATTAACTTATAGATAAATTTTGACAAAGTGAATTTGTTGCGAACAGAAAAAGAAAACGACCATGTTACTTGACGGGGCAGCACAAGTCGCAGTTATGTGCCAATTTGCAATCAATCCAATCTTATTGAATCGTCATTCAGCTATAGCAACCGGAATCCATAAATAAGGCCCTGAAGTTGAATAAAATCCACCCTTACAATATGCAAATTCTTCATGAACTTGTTGATGGAAGAATTGAATTCAGTGAATTTATGACTTTCAGAATTATTACAATACCTAGATTAGTTAAGAATGTTTGTTTTAGGGATGAGTGTACTTTTTATTTACACGGATGCGTTAATAAACAAAACTGCTGTTATTAGAGTGATAGAAATTCATGCTAATTTAGAGGTCATAGGCAGTATCTTCAGAAAATTAATGTTAGGGGTGGTATATTGGAATATATGGTTCCTTTATTTGTTACATTTCCAGCAAGATGGCGATCCTTTGTATGATGTAGTCTCGGCTAGGCAATAGTCACATGACTACTATCCCAATCAGGAGATTGGACGAAAAGGGTCAATTGAATGTCCACCTAGATCCCCGGACTAAACGCACTTGATTTTTATCTATAGGGTCACCTGAAATGTGTTGTTTTTACAGCACAACTAGAGTCAATAGAGCTGGAATGGATAATTCCAGAATGCCCAAAGAAATATACGATTAAGTTTGTCACTTCAACAATTTAAGCAGTATTAACAGAAACGATTTTTTCCCATAAAAAACTGTGTTTGATTAACAAACGAAACTAGTTTTTGTTGTCAACAAATACTCAACCGAATCTTATGCAATTTTTACCCAAGATTGTTTGATAGATAAATATTTGTTTCCGAACGCACACGTTACAATGTGGCTCATGTCAGGGATAAGAAGCATTTGCCAAGATTGCGCCATGAAATAAATTTCTCCTTAATTTCCAAATTTTGGCCATACAAAAGTGAAAAAAATCAATAAAATAAATTTTACTTGCTTTTAATACTTTCCATTGTTTATTAAACGTTTCACTTAATATTTAGTTTTTTCTTGAATACAGTTTGAAATCCTATTATTCATTATCACAAGAGGTTAACTTGTAATTGATTTTTGAAATATCTGAAGTCTGGGTTCTCAAAGTATAATAATAGTTTTATCACTGAATTAAATACACAATTGTTAAAAATATAACAAAAACAAATTAAACAAAACAAAAAAAAACACTTCACTTCACTGTCAACGGACAATCTTTAATAACAATCAGTAGAGAGGCCATTACATTGTGTTCGAAATTTTTTAAAGTTGATCAAGCAATCTTGGTTATATATCGTTGATTTCTACCTGTATCTTTTGTAGATTCGTACTACAGAAAAACAAGTAAGTTTTAATGTCTCCAAGATGACTGGAGTTGTTCTCTCTAGTTCAGTCGAATATTTCATAAGGGATGTTCCAAATAGAAAGAGAACTAATTGTGAACTTCATAAGTAAGGCAGAGACAGAACGAACGACTTAAAAAGTTTAAGAGAAGAATAACATGGCGTAGTTACTTCGCGGCATCAAACACTCAGCTTAAGATAATATATAAGCCTATGTTGGTCGCCCGATATATATATTATATATATATATATATATATATATCTGTCCTGGAACGTATTGTCCCGTGTAGTATGTTGTTTGTACACTCATTTATGTACATATATTTGTATCTAATTGTTTCGGAATGCCGTGTGACTACGAAGAGGTAGTTGTGTGTTCAATCTGGCTGAAATCTGACCATGAAAACGAAGAGGGGCTTTCCTGTTTTCAGCTCGAATGATGGACTCTGCATACGAGCGAACTAACACAAACTGTTATTTCCCTTCCTATTTGCGGGTGCATTCAATAACAAGTTTCAACAATAACAAAGCTTATTCAATTGCAATAATCACAATTCTGCAACAGTACTCGTTTCACTAATGTTAAAAACTACAATGGCCGACTGACGCCAGTTGCGATTTTGTGATCCAAAAAAAATCTACTTACAAAAGCTTTATGAATTTTCATCACATTTCTTCCAGCGATTGTCTTACATTCACGATGCTTTATGAACGATGCTGTGTACACAAAACGAATTTTTATTCAATTAAACTAGCAACATTTTACTAACGTTCCTTCCAAAATCTTTTACAACTCACTAAACTAATACGGCGACTTACTACTTAGAAGTACTAACTAAAACTGTTTCTTTTAACGGTCTACATTCCCAGAATGCTTAACGACCTCAGTTGAAAACCAAATTCTACCAAACTACCATTAAAACTACACTTGCGTTTTAGATATGCAATCTACAAACTATGCTTCACGGCGCCATAATTCACACTCTCTTCCAATACTACTACTGGTTCAGCTTCTACAAATCTTAATGCTGTAGCATACATGAAATATGAATTCGCTCTACATTTACAGTACTCATCTCACTTTTAAAATTTTTTTGCAAAGTTTCCAAATATGAACCAGGTGTATGTGTAATTTGTACTTTTTCAGAGAAGCATACTCTTCCACGGAGTAAAGAAAGTAAAGGAAGAAAAAAAGAAAGCGTTACTCGAAGCTTATGATTTCGTAGAGAAATTCTTGGAATCCAGTGATTGGGTAGCCGGCGATTTTCTTAGTCTTGCAGACTTCAGCATTATAACTTCTAAGTAGATAAACAAAGAGAGTTCTGGACCGGAAGTGGGCATAAAGGTAACCAGTCATCGAGTTCTCGCCAGGTGCTGCTGCCGAGCTGTTGGTAGTTGTTGTTTGGATAAGAAGAAGAAGACATTGGGAAGAAGAAGACATTGGGGGTGGTCGTAGGGGTGCGCGAAAGACATTTGGGTGTGTCGCAGAGGTGCGCGCCATCTGTTGTTAATAAATGAAAGCCATTGTATTGTGGGTTGCGTGTGTTGCAGAGGTGCACGCCATCTGTTGTTAATAATTGAAAGTCATTGTATTGTGGGTTGCAGGGTGCACGCCATCTGTTGTTGGTTGTGATGGTTACAGAGGAAAAAAGCTAAATACTTGGCCGGGTATCGAACGCGGCTTGCCTAATTACAAAGTTAGGTGTCCACCGAGCTGCGCTAATGCGGTTAATCGAGAAATGTTTATTTGAAAAGGTATAGTACATGCCCGTTGCGCGGGCGCGTGTTTTTGGGCCTTGTTCGGTTGGATATTTGGGGGCTGGATGGGGGGATATGGTATTTTGTTGTCTGTAAAAAAAAAATTAAAATCTTGGTATTTTCTTGTCTGTAAAAAAATTTAAAATCTTTTGCTTAAGTCTGCATGCGCGAGAACGTCCACTCCTTCGACTCTATAGTTTTCGTAAGCGAGCGCCTACCTGCGCAAGAACGACCACACCTTCGAGTCTCTGATTTTGTCGGATGATTCAAGGCCGAGCGTAATAATATTGAGACTTGGAAAAATTTGTTTCAAGCGTCTGAATTTTAATAAAGGTGAAAATAATGGATATATTAAAACTAGACAACTGTTTAAATAAGTTTATTAGCATATAGTATATTATGAATTTTCAGAGCATCCTTAATAATTAGAGCTATTTTTTGTTTTGTTTTTGTACAATATATAGTAAGGCCGCCCTCATCCAACCACATACACAGATCCAAAGAAATACCATCAGAACAAAGCTGGCAATCATCCCCTACGTGTCAGGTTCATCCTTTCCATGTGAAGGATCGTTATGGAAACCATATGCAAATTCCAAGTATTTTTTAAGCTACACGGTGCTTACTCTCCACCGTTAAATGTAGAATTGTTTCACCAATTTTGAGAGTGGTCTCGGTATTGGTAATATTAATTGTTAAAATTTCTGGTACTGCCGCATATTTGCAAGTGCGCCCGTTGTAGGTAATCACAGTTGTTAAAACGTCTGGTACCACGTAACATCCATTTTTGGGATTTAACTTTCCAGCTAAATCTTTCGGTTATATAGTTCTCGCTGGCACTGCACTCATATTAAATCTTTCGCGGTCATCAAGTAAACTTTCCAAATTCATGACTGGATTGTTACAGCTTTAACTCAAGACTGAATAAAAGAAATAAATTCTTTTAACTTATTACCGTGAGTGTGTGACGACATATCGTGAGTGTGTGACGACAGCAAACACTACAAATATTAGATTTTTGTGGCTATAGGTGCAGTCTTATTCAATTCAATATGAATAAAAGGTGTGGAATATGTTTGGAAGAGATCACTAATAATTTTGGGCTATTACCAAATTGTAACCATTGTTTCTGCTTCCCATGCGTAAAAAGATGGCATCAAAATAAAGACTTTGAATTGAATATTCGCAGAGGCTGTACAGAATGCCGTATTATGTCTTCTTATGTCTATCAATCTGAGGTTTATTACCAGAAAACGGAAAAAGATCGTTATATAGTTGAGAAAAACGAAAAAATGAAGAAAATTCGACGTAGGTATTTCCGAAAAAGCAAACCCAAATGTCCGTTTGGAAATACTTGCTTGTTTAGCCATCGATTTCCAAATGGGGTTGAAATAGATATAGGACCACCCCAAATGAAACGTGCAGGTATGGGCGCTCGTACTGATTTCATAGAGGCTTAGTTCGCCCGTGGAGGAGCTAGAACTCAACGTTCAGAAATGGAAGGCTTTCCAGATACGATTAGTTTACTCGTGGTGGAACCAGGAATTTTTTACGTCTTGAGGGATGAATAAAAATCTGTATTTATTTAAAAATTCATGCCAATAAAATCATAAATGTATTTAAAAATTCCTGATAATAAATTCTCAAATCATGAATCTGTATTTATTTAAAAGTAATGTTAATAAAATCGAAAAATAATATAAATCATGAATCCGTAATTATTTTAAAATTCCTGGTAATAAATTCACATTATATCTGGTGTGATATCTTGTTTACGCTAATTGAAACCCAGCTAAATAAATTTACAGGAAGCTGTGGTTTGATAAGGTTATCATGTTGTTTGCAGCAATAAACTTTTGCAGGAAGTTCCCATATGATAAGCATTAATTAGTTGTTTTTCTAGAACTAACGGAAATTTCGTTATACGCAAATAACGTAGTTCGATACTGATAAATAACATAATTGCGAATTTTTATTTCATTGTAACATTAATATTTTAGAAATATTAAAAATTGGACTTTGTACCTATTGAAATACCAGATGAGCTGGAATTGTATTTTGAAGAGCCCAATCCAGTTTTAGACTAACTTGCCTATGATGAGCTGCATTTACTGTAGTATCATTAGCTGAATGTTTTAGTAAATAATTGCAATATGTATAAGAATAATATTTTTTAAAATTAACGTCATTTTATGTTTAGAATTGCTAGAAATCAGACGCAATAAAATCAGCAAATAACTACTGTGGTGGAGATTCATCAAAATGTTTAATCAAATTGGTGCAGACAGTGATAACTATATCAAAAAATGTAAACAAGTTGAGTTGGATCATTCTATTTCCTCTGCTGAAATACCATTGTGGCTTAGGGATATTAGAAAACATATGAGACTTTTTAATTGTGCTATTCGCCATGGAAATTTATGTGTGGAACTTTGAAAAAATTACAAAACAACGTTGGTTATTTAAAACGCTTTCGGACTTTGCTGAAGCAGTCAAAAATTGGAATGGGTTTAAATAATAAACGTTCTACTAGAGTTCAATGGGATGACATTGCTTCATGTTTTCAAAATCGTGTTAGAACTGGCATAATAATTAACAAATCACATAAGATATCTTGATGTTTCTGGATGATGCTTCAATTATGTTCAAGTCCAGAATTAGTAACATTTTGAAAAAACTATTTACGCTTAAAGTGAATACTTGTTTTTGTGGAGAATTTATAAAGTCAGATAGGGATGAAATTACGAATCACAAATATTTTAATACTAAAAATGAAATTATTGATCGGGGAACAGACTTGGATGAATGGTTTGAAAATAACGTAAAGGATCCAATTATGAATTCCCTTGAAGAATTTTCAACAGAAGGTAGTGGCTGGGTCTTAAAACGTATTATTTCTTTGGATATAAACATAAATGCCTTTGAATTTGGTAATGGTATATCATAATATATTATGTAGCTTTGAAATAAAATTTTAAATACAAGACATTGTTTTACTGTCATAACAGACCATAGATAAGTACTTGAAATTTACTTCCGATTAGAACGCTAGTGCGAACATTGTTATCTCTCCATAAAACTTGTGTGTGTTTTCAGAGATTTAGAGAAATATGGCAATGTTGCTCTATCACTTTAATCATATGACTAAAATGACGCATTTTCCGGGATCTAGGGAAATATGGAAATCGGACAATCATGGCCCCTCTTAGCGGGCCCCCCCTCCCTTTTTCTGTGACGACACACGATACATCTTTTAGTTATGTTAACGAAGACATAAGTTTCAGTTCGTTTGCAACAATTGATTAACGTAGTCAGTACAATTCCAAGATGGTATCTATTCAACTTAAAAAAAATAAAGTTGAAAGTGATCAAGATGTTAGACTGTGGGTTACACCGATGTGTAAATTAACCTATACGGAAGTATGTCTCAAATTTCGTCTCGACATTGAAAATGATAGATGTAACGCCTTCTTCTGGAAGCTGACGTGGGCAGACAAAGTGCTCATCGATGATAATGTCCTGGAGTGGTGTGGTTACGTTGGTGAGTACAGACATAAAAAATATCATTTTATGGATTTGCTCAAGACTCAGCAACCAACTATGGAATACGAAGAAATTCAAGATGCAAACAAAACTCAAAAGAAATACATTTGCATGAGCGCCATCGACTTTGAAATGCTGCTTATGCAGATGCGTAGCAAGAAAGCTACAGGAATTCGCATCCTCTATATTTTAATTAAACGCATCTCTATGAAATATATCAAATACGAGAAGTATCACGAGGAAATGCGCCTCAAACAACTTTCTGCACACAACGATCTAATTTCTGTACAAAACCAGCATTTGATGACTGAGTTGGATGAACTTAAGCAAATTATGATACAAGTAAAGAATACCGCTGAGGCTGAGATGATTCAAATGCAAAAAGAACGATTACAAGCGGAAGAAGAGAGAAACAAAGCAGATCGAGATCGTATGCGAGCTGAAGAGGAACGAGTTAAGGCTGAAAAAGAACGTATTCAAGCTGAGGAAGCTAGGGTCAAAGCCGAACTGCATCGAGTTAGACTAGAAGAGGAATCTGTCAAGGCATCGGAACTTCATTGTGAGGTTCTGAATGTGGTTTCTAACAAAATACAGTCTCAGGTAAAGGTGAAACGTTTAAGGAACGAAGTAGTCCATCGTGTAGCTCCCAAGTCAATCAACCACAAAAAACAGAGATGAATGGCTCTGTTAGCTCTTAGTAAGAGCGAATGGTACCTCATACGTAGACAGCGGGGGTCTTCACAAGCAGCTATAAAGGCAGTGTTGAAGAAACATCCAAATGCTCATAAAAGAATGGTTTAATGTCTCACATCCCATAGATATAGGTAACGCTCTCAAGTTCCGACTTGGGAACTTAAAATTGCTTGCTAGAGGCAACACACTGCGAAATCAGCACCATTCTCTTGAGCCATTGTATAATTCTGACCTGGTTGATAATATAGAATCTATCATGAATGAAAACGTTGCCATGGAGATTTTCAGCGATGCTCAACAAATTACCAACCCAGAATAAAGTATTTGTATAATAGTGTTATTTGTTTCCCAATTATATTGTAAATATTGTATGTTTAAATAAAACAAAATATGTTCAAATTAGCATTTTTATTTTTAGCATACATATATTTTTAAATTACCTGCAATTTTCCGTCTACATATGCAACATTGATCTATTTTCAGTGAACAATCTAAGCAACTAGCAAAGTGTCTGCATGGCATAAAAACAATTGTCATTTCATTAGTTAAGCAAATTTTACAAGTATTATTATTAGAGTCAGTGTGGGGATTTGGTGGGCAGTCTCTAAGCAATAAACATTTAGCTGATCCCTTTTTGTGAAGCTCTGTAATATCATCATAAGGTAAGAGATTCTTGAGCTCTAAGCCACAGCAATGACAAGTGATCCTGTCACCGTAGCCCGTGTAAAAGAAGCCGGCGTTGACAAGCTCGGTGGGTGTCTGCTTCAAGGCAATAGGCCAGTCTTTGAACGTCTCAAGTCTGCTCTCAAATGTCACTTTGCTTTTATGTATGATAGGTCTGGTGATGTGGTAAGTGTCATCAAAAACAAAAAAGCGACAATATGGATTCCAGTCCAGATGATCGGCAACAGGGTCATCACCATCTTCCCAGTTGAAACCACGTGTATCACAAAATTGACATTCAACAGCATCATTTAAGCTGCCGTCGGATTCTATTGCATCTTGTCGGTAGATAAACCCTGCTCTTGCTAACTTTTCTGCAGGGAAGTCGGAAGGCCAGTTTTCAAAGGTACGTAATCGATTTTCGTATATTTGGAAGTATTCTCGACACTCCATGGTGTAGAACTGATGAAATAAACAACAATTTTTTTAATTTATAAGCATTTATTGAATTTTTCTAATGTCAATATCTCGCAAAATAATGTTTTTATAATAATAAATTTGTTCTTTTAATGCAATACATAATGGAAACCTGTCATCTAAACAAAATGGTTTTAACAATTTTTCAATCGGTAAACGATTTAGTAAATTTGACCATAAACAAATTTCATCTATTATTTTATAATAAAAAGTACAGAAATTTAAGCGCTCCAAATAAATTATTTTACTTGAGATAATAGGGTTAATAGCTAAGAGTTCAACAACATCACTATAATCCAAATATAGTGCGCAAATGTTTTTCATCACCAACACTTGTTTGACGTCTTCATACTGGATCTGGGATAGATGGAGACAATCTCCGCAGGTCACTGGGGCAGCAAACTTTGGAGGTGTGGCATTTTCAAAAAAGTTTGTTTTCAGGAGCTTGAGCTCAATGATGACATCCTCCCACTCGTACATAGTCATTACAATTTTCGTTGGTGTTCCAGCGGCTATAGGTGTTTTTTGCAAGATAACCACTGGAGAATAGGATCTTGCAGGACTGAGTGCACATTGAACATCATACTCTGTATTCAGTAATGGAAATCTCCAATGCAGCAAGTAATAGTCTTTCTTTTTGGCAGCTTCATCATACATTTGTAACACTCTATCCAAGTCCGCACTGTAATTGATAGTGGAATCAATACTATAACCACTATCTATGGTTTCAAAACTGCTGATACTACTCATTTTCACAAATCACTCGAGAGGTAAACTGGGAGTGGGAGTACATGTAGGGAATTTTCACAATTTTATAGTTGTACCCCTTCCACTACCTGATTGCGGTTAATTTCAATTATGTGTTCCTACGCCAAGATGAAAAAGTAGATCTCTTGTTGCTAAGAGCTCCTCTGTTCCCCATCACCATCATCATATATGTAAGGCTTTTAAATGTTGCATCACTTGTTGTTTTTCACAATAAAATTTGATATCTTTCTGTAATCGTTTAAGTTTGGTGATATGTTGGCTTAAACTTTTCGAATACTTTACAGTGATGTTTTCACCCTGAGTCTTCATTTTGCAATGCAAGCACATGTCTATATTTATGATAATTTATTATCAATTTATGATTGGCCTTGGTGTTATAGTCTGTTTTCAGTGCCAATCCAACTGTCGTGGCTCGAATCAAACCCAAGCCACCGAACTTTAACCTTGTTGCCTTTTCGTTGCAAAATTTTCTCAACGAGATACACATCAGGATAGGCGGCCTTTTGCAATTCTTCTTCGTAAAAGCTCCCTTGAATCAGTGTACCAGACATATCTTCCAAAACATACGTAACTGGATTAGTTATTTTAACCTGCGTAATCTTAAACAATTCCGTACCCAGCTGGGAAGGTAACCTTTATCAAAAACGTGCTTGGTTTTACTTATTCGCACAACATCTCCGACTTTCAGTTTTCTTGGTCCAGCAATTTTCAGGTTATTGTATACTTTAATATCTCGAGCGTTTTTCCTATTAATGTCCGCAGGTCTCATCTTTGTCTTAGAATGTTTTTGATGGTTGTAGTCCTTAACGATTTCCTGTAGAATATCTATCCATTTGTAGGTGCCGTTCAAACTAAAGTACTTGTAGAGCCGTTCTTTCAGGGTTCTAATTACTCGTTCAGCTATTACTGCTTTCAGTCCACTAAATGTACTATAATGATTGACTCCGTTTGACTTCATTAGTTTCTGAAAGCAAATATTGTAGTATTCCTTACCCTAGTCAGTTTGGAGATTTTTCGGGTTCCGTCCTTCCTTGAGAATACACTCAAAGGTACGAGTTACCTCTTCACCGGATTTCGTTTTCAGCGGTCTCGTCCACACGTAATTTGAAAAGCAATCAATCACCATGAGGAAGAACTTGAAATTACGATTGGATTTTGCATAGAGATCCATTTGTGTGAGGTCAGATTGCCAGGAGTCATCGAAACCTTTGATTATTACACGTCGGCGAGGAAACTTTCGTCTCACAGGTCTATGCAGTTCCTTAACGACTTGAACTTTTTCTTTGGAATGTTTCGCTATAGGAGCCATCTTGTATACTGCTTAAAAATAGACAAAAGAATGTTTTTATTGATACTAATGATGCTTTTTATTGCAGCAATACTGTCTGCGATTGCTGCAAGTTTTTGATTTTGGTCCAACATTTGATTTGCAATTTCAGTATGTAGTTTTTGCATGTCTCGGTATAGGTCAGGCACTACTTTTGTCATTTTGTCTCTAAGTTCAATTAGATCAGAAAGATCTTTAGCCTTATCCTTTCGAACAATATTTAATACTTCTGCTGCATCAACACCGCTAGGAGCTTGTTTCATAGAAAGTTCCAGATCATTTATACGTTTTTCCTGTGATATACGGTTGTCATTAAACGAGGCTTCAAATTTTGTGATGGTTTCCTTATATTCTTTCTGGGCAGATTCCAACTGAGCTTCTAATGTATTGAATTTTGAAATGAGAAGCGATATATTCTGTAGTTGGGTTTCCATATCTTGTTCGGTTTTCAACATGCGAGTATTCATTGCAACAAAGTTTTGAGCTCCACGTTCCTCGCTAACCTTTTCGTTTTGCTTAAACACAGATAAGGTTTGCTGAACTTCACCAGTGTAGTTTCTGAAAGCTATTTGAAAATCACTATGTAGTTGTTGAAGTCCGTTTGCTATTTTCTTATCAACGTACTGCTTATTGGTGGCATCCATGGCCTTCGTCGGTACTTCGACATTGGTAATTTTCAGCTTCTCAGCATCGATATTTCCCTCCGCGGTAAAGGAAAATGGCAGTTTCATAAAAGCTAGGTTATGTGATGTTGATGACATTAGTTGCTGATGGGCACTACGCCCAAACTTGTTTAAAGTCATCGTGAAACTGTCATGTTTGCCATAGGATAAGGAATAATATACACTTTCAATTTCAATATTTATTTATCTCGTATCATATTAGCTTGCTTAAGTTCATTTAAAATGGCAATTTTTTCGTTGTCGTGAAAGGTGTTGCCTGCTTCCTTGGATGCAATCAGTAGTTTCAGCCGTTCAACCAATTCGTTGGGATCATCCCAGTAGACGTATTCCATTGGCTTGTTATTGTAAGTTAACTTCATTCCAGTTCCAGCAAAACGTTGCTTTTTTGTCAAAGGAGGAAACATTGGCTTTATAATTTCAGTATATTTATATAGACTTGAAGCTTTCAAACGACCTGCTGCATTCTTGTGTGCTGATGTCATTACCAACACTTTTCGGTATGCTTCTAAATCATCGGGAGCATAATCAGGTGACTTGTAAAATATTAATTGATATAGCCCTGGTACCTCGAAACTGTAGCCCACCAACGATAATGTGACCTGTACTACGACTGAAACTGACTTCCTTTTGCCCAAGAAACCATTTGGAACTTGCAGCGTCATATATAGGTCCATATATGTTGTCAATATCATCGCTTTTAGTGATATAGTCTTCAAGATACTTGTGTGCAATTGGAGGATACTGATCCATGTAGTCCTCTATTGCTTCTTTAGAGAGATTACCGGGTTCCTCGTAAAAGGTTTCGTTCTCCACCTCGTCATCATCATCATTGGTATACATACTAGTTTCAGCGATTGGTTCTTCATCGAGGTATTGTGTCTCTTCCAACTCATGTTTTTTGACTGGTGGCAGCTGCTGCACTTCTTGTTTAATTACTTCACGTTTAATGGTCTGTGTCGGCATCTTAGTGAGAACTTTTGCCGTAGTTGAGGCAATATCTTGTAGCGGTGTCATTACCGGTCTAAAAAGTTTATTCAATGTTTCATCATGTTCCGACTTTCCCAGCTTCAGACTAAGATATTTCTTGCGAATAGAACGTGCCAATTGCTTGATCTTTTTCTTTCGAGCAGTGGCAGCAATGTTGCTACTCAATGAAGACATTTTTATCAACTAATAGCAATCATCTTTATTGAACCTTTATATATTTATCGAATTCTTTACGGTAGCGGCCATCATTCAAGTTGAAGTCCTTAGCTATTGTAATAAAGCCAAACCGATTTTGCCAGCATTCCGAACACATTGTCTTAAATTTATCATAGTCCATGTCAGGAGACACGTGCTCATCAAAGACGTGCTTCAAATTTACCTCATCTTGTCTGAATATGACAATTACGTTGCAATTGTCTCGAATCAGTTGCTTAGGTATTTTGCTATACGTTTGGCATAAATATATTGAATCGATATTCCTGTGCCTTCCCATCGAAAAAAAATTCTGAATCTTGTTTTGTTTATCACCATTCACATCATCGAAAATGAATACTGAACATTCGCGTGCCTCACTCGGATCAATTACTTCTTCGTTGTCTTTAAAGGGAAAATACGATACACCTTTAACCAGCTTGAGAACGTCTTGTAAGAGCTGGTACTTTGGTTGGTAGAGTTACTTGGAATAGATGTAGACGTTCTCGAATCGTAGCCCGTTTTCATTGAATAGCAGTGATAACGATGCGTTGGTCTTTCCGCAACCACTAGGTCTGCAGAATGCTGCTCGTAGGGAATTTGGTAACAATTGTCCGTGACGACTTGCTGATGACAACGATTCTTCAACAAAGTCGAAATTTTCGATAGGCAGTTGGACATCTTGTCGCTTCATATACATCTTACGATACACTGACATCATCCTTATTGCGAATACTAATTAAATACAGCAGTTTATCTCAGTTTCAATCAGTATCATGCTAACTCCCAAAGGAGGTAGTTTATGAATAGCGCAATCAATAAATTATCATTTGATAATTATCAGTTTTGTGGACCCGGTACAAAACTTCAAGACCGTCTCTCCAAGGTTCAGCAGGGAATCAATAAGACAGACGCTGCTTGTCGAGCGCACGATATCGCCTACAGTAAATACAAGTCTTTGGCGGATCGTCATAAGGCTGATTACGAGTTGGAAAATCGAGCCTGGGAGAGATTCAAGTCAAAGGACGCTTTACTTGGAGAAAAAGCAGCTTCTTGGCTTATAACTACAGGCATGAAGGCTAAACGCAAGATGGGGCTTGGAATCAAAAAACGATGTGGAAAAAAATCTTTTCGACAGAATGTGGTTCTACCAATCAAGAGAGCTATTGTCGGATCTGGAAGTGAGACATCGTTATTGGCGTTGAGAGCAGCCCGAGCAGTCATTAAGAAGGCAGGTGGTCGCAAGAAAATCCATGTACCTCGAGTAATTCCTTTTGAGTCAAAAATTGGTGGTTTTCTCTCACTAATACCCCTATTTGCGGGGTTGTCAGCACTAGGAGCTCTTGCCGGGGGAGCCAGTGGAGTAGCCAAAGCCGTGATAGATGCAAAAAGAACGCCCGCAAGAAGTTGGAGGAGGACCAGCGCCATAATCAAGCCATGGAAGAGCTTGCGAAGAAAGGAAACGGTATTTTTCTTAAAAAGTCGCGCAACGGCTTCGGGCTTTACTTAAAGAAGCAAAAAAACTCCCAATAAAGCTACCCAATCGAGCACTTTACAAGCACGAGCTTGAGCAATATGCCAACCATTTGAATATCCCCCACTTTAGGAGAGTATTTATGCGAGACGCCTTACCTAAACATTCACAAACAAGGGAGTCTGCCATCGTTAATTTAGATACCAGCAGTCGTCACGGTACGCATTGGGTAGCTTATGTGCGAAATGGAAACACCGTTCAGTACTTTGATAGCTTTGGATGTTTGAAACCACCCCGAGAATTAGCCAACTACTTTGGCAATAGAGTGAAAATCCTCTACAACAATGACTCTTATCAGACGTACAATCAATCAAATTGTGGCCATTTATGCTTGAAATTTCTCTATAATAAAAAATAAATATTTTGCATTATTGTTGTTTTACCTTTACCTATATTAGCAGCTAACAAGCATCCAATTTTCAGTCATGTCTGTGATCATCACATTGAAAGGTCGCAGCCCAATACTGTCGATTGATTTTCAACCACCTATTCAGTTGGATCCCAACTACAACTACGGACTAGCTTTATTGAGTTTTCACTCGTACAACAGCATTCCAAACATTGAGAGAGGTGACAAGATCTACCTGTTTGACGATCACAACACGCAAACATTCATCGACTTGCCCGAAGGTTCATACGAAATTGGTGACATCGAAGCTTATATTAGAAAGGCACGTGGCATTCATTTGGCAAAGGACGTTGAGAATATTTTCTCATTGAAACCAAATAACAATACTCTCAAGTGTGAGCTTTTCAGCAGCAAGTACGCTGTGGACTTTCAACCGCAAGACAGCATCGGTGATATTCTGGGCTTCTCTAAACAGCTGCTACCACGCAATCAAGTTCACAGTTCCGATTTACCAGTGAACATTATAAAAGTTAGAACGATTCATCTCGATAGCAACATCACATCGGGAGCCTTCTACAACAACACTCCTTCACACACCATTTACGAGTTTGCCGTTGCAGTTGATCCTGGTTTTGCCATCGACGAAACACCTCAGCATTTAATCTATTTGCCGATTAACAGAAGCGAAATACATAACCTCACATTGCAAATTTTGAATCAAGACTCTGGACTTGTGAATTTTCGTGGTGAAGAAATCATCATTAGACTTGACCTGAAACAACTACAATAATAATGGGTCGACTTGTATTTGATGAAGAACCATATAAGAGGTCAACCGCTCCTCGACCACCATCAGTTTCTATGAAACCTCTCAAGAGATCACTCACGCTCTCAAACAGATTGTTTCTACAAACGCTCGGCTACCATGTCAACTCCTCAAATGTTCGATATCTTCCGCAAACCAAATTTTGATGATAGTGTAAGACGCGAGGAGTTGCGAACTTACTATCCATACGTCAAGTCATTCGGCAACAATGATATCGTTGAAATTACCGTCAATCAAACCGATTGTTGGTTTTCCATGGCTGATTCCTGCATCTCAATCCAGGGACAAGTGGTGAAGACAGCAGGCAATGGAGATGTTTCTCTATCACCAAATGCTGGAGCTTTCTTCTTCGACAGCGTTACGTACGAGTTGTGCGGCAAGGAATTTGAAACCGTGAGAGACCCTCGTCGCGTTAGTACAATTCGTGGATACTTGTGCAACGACCCCAACAGTTCAAAGGACCTATTCATAGCCGGGTGGAATTTTCCACATAAAGCGTATATGAATGCCGCCGATAAAACTTTTCACATGTACATTCCATTGGGACATTTGTTTTCCATCTTCAACGACTACAAACAGGTGATGTGTGGTAAACAAACAATTCGTCTGGTGCGAAGTCGTAGCGATGATGATTGCCTTATAATCACGGGTGCTGCTACCAAGGGCAAAGTGACAATAAACAACATCGAACTCAAAGTCCGTCACATTTTTCCAAACGATGACGTTAAATTGGATTTACTGCAAGCCGTCAAAGCGGATTCCAGTATAATTTTACCGTTTCGTAAATGGGAGCTAAATGAGTTGCCTGCTCTCAAAACAGGTGCTACTCGTGAAATTTGGGCTGTGAAGACGTGTGCCGCACTGGAAAGCCCTCGTTACGTTATCTTAGCCTTCCAAACGGATCGCCACAGCAACATCAAAGAAGAGCCTACGGAATTTGATAATATTCACATTTCCAATATTCGCCTAAATTTAAACAGCGAATTTTGGCCTATGGAGAGATTTGATTTAGATTTTTCAAAGAGTGAGTACGGTGAGGCGTACAAAAGGTATACGGACTTTTATCCCAGCTTTGGCGGCGGCAAACACCCTCTACTGGATTATATTGCATTCAAGACGCACACCCTATTCGTCATCGATTGCCCCCGACGTGAGGACACCATGAAATCCTCGACTGTAGATATTCGCCTGGATATTGAAAGCCAGACGGGATTTCCCGATAAGACCCGAGCCTTCTGCATAATTATCCACGATGCCTAATCGAATTTCTCCCACTCAGCGAAATTGTTCGAAGCTTTTATTAGATCACTCAGCTGTTTAGAAAATTAGTTTCGGTACAGCTTTTCAACGGTTCACCATGGAAATTGCAATTGTCGACATTCAAGGGTTCGAAATCGAGGGAAGATTTGTTCCCAAAGAATTGGTAATCAAGACACGTAAACGCACAGGTGTGTTTTTGTTTAAACCACCCAAACCGTTTTACTATCTATCAGCAGCAGACAAAAGGCAAGTACGATATTTGGAAAAACGGCTACATGGACTCCACTACTCTGATGGCCACTACGATTTGAATACTATGAACGACATTTTGAGAATTTTCCTAACTAAATGCACACGCATATATGTACGAGGCCATCAGAAATATGACTTTTTATTTATCAAGTTATTTGAAGAGCTGAAAATTCACAATTTGAGAAAACTGCTTAACCAAGATGGAGAATCACACTATCACCTAATCAATCTGGAAAATTTCAAAGGCGCTGTTGAACTGGAACCTTCTGACTCTCCATGCATTTTTCACTGCCTCTGCAATGATCCAGTACGATGTGCAAAAGAAAATGTTGATGTAGTTTATTATTGGCTTCTGAATAGTATTTTACATAAATAAAACATTGTATATAACTATGTGTTTTAATTATTTATTCCTTTCCTTATACATTTCACAATTAATTTAAGTAATAATATTGTAATTGTAGAGAGTGTTACACACATAAGAATTAGTACTTTGTGGAGCTCCTCTTCTAGGTTGGCATCACGTATAGTCATTGAGCTGTTCGATAGTAAAGTTTTTTCATCTTGGCAAGATGCTGCTGAAATCCAGTCAGTGTCACCTTCAGTGTCATCAGAAAATATCAGCTTCAGTTTGAAATTTTTTGTTGTGTTTGACAGGCGAGCAAAATATACAGGCAACTGTCCATGGTGTAATCTATCTCGAGCCATCAATGTATAGTTGGAGCGGTTCAAACAGTTCCCTGAAGGGCATACAGCCATGTCCTTGGTTCCATAAGGTATATTAACATACAAGACATTTTTCAAAATTAATGTGAATATTATAAAGTTTGATTTAAGTAAAGTCATTTTTATCGATCTGCTATCAACAGAAGTTGGTGAGACACTATGCTCATCTTGAACCTCGTTCGTTACTTTATTCTATAAATTATTAGCAGGCTACTAGAAACGATAACATCAAATTATTGATTCATCTTTAAAAATTTTTCCAAGTCTCAATATTATCCATTATTTTCACCTAATTAAAATTCAGACGCTTGAAACAAATTTTTCCAAGTCTCAATATTATTACGCTCGGCCTTGAATCATCCGACAAAATCAAAGACTCGAAGGAGTTGCTGTTCTTGCGCAGGTAGGCGCTCGCTTACGAAAACTATAGACTCGAAGGAGTGGACGTTCTCGCGCATGCAGGCGTTCAATGCCTTGAATCATCCGACAAAATCAGAGACTCGAAGGAGTTGACGTTCTTGCGCTCGCAGGCGGTCTCTTACGAAAACTATAGACTCGAAGGAGTGGACGTTCTCGCGCATGCAGGCTTAAACAAAAGATTTTAAATTTTTTTACAGACAACAAAATACCATATCCCCCCATCCAGCCCCCAGATACCCAACCGAACAACGCCCAAAAACACGCGCCCTTGCAACGGGCATGTACTATACCTTTTCAAATAAATATTTCTCGATTAACCGCATTAGCGCAGCTCGGTGGACACCTGACTTTGTAATCAGGCAAGCCGCACCTCTGCAACGCACGCAACCCACAATACAATGGCTTTCATTTATTAACAACAGATGGCGCGCACCTCTGCGACATACCCAAATGTCTTTCGCGCACCCCTACGACCACCCCCAATGTCTTCTTCTTCCCAATGTCTTCTTCTTCTTATCAAAACAACAACTACCAACAGCTCGGCAGCAGCTCCCGGCGAGAACTCGATGACTGGTTACCTTTATGCCCACTTCCGGTCCAGAACTCTCTTTGTTTATCTACTCTTCTATTACGACTTGGGACAAGTTGGTTCCTATTGAGGACTCCCGGTATCCAAGAATAAAGTCTTGGTGGAAAAGAATGGAACAACTTCCATACTACAAGGAAGCAAATATTCCTGGACTAAATGATTTCCAGAACTTTGTCAAGAAGGCTTTGCAATCCAAATGAAAATCGTAGTTTAGATCAGTTGTCTATAAATATGGTACTCTTAAATTTTATAAATAAATGTGATTACAATTATACTTAGTGTTTAACTTTTCTGATCAGTCACATTGAAAAGGTGAATAATGTGCATACATATTATTATTAATAATAGCATTTCTTGTCGTTTATAAAGCAGTTACTTAAAACTTACAAAGTACAGTGACACAATTAAAGGCCGCACTTGGGAAACTATTTTATTAGTAAACCTAAATAAAATTTGACTTGCCTACCAGTTTGTTGTTTGAATTTAAGCAAAAATGAGCAAGCTTTTCCAGTCAAAAATGGCATTAGTTTCAAAAGCGGTATAAAAGGGCTCATATTAGAAAAAAATTGCCTTAAACCATTTGTTTCTAATTTGTGGTGTGATCATGACTAAGTTATGATTTAGTAAATATAGTATTTATTTAAATAGAAATTATTGAAAATCTTCCTATCTGTCATCTAAATTAATAGTCATCGGCATTGATTGCAAAAATTAGTGATTGCAACAGATAGGCCAAAGTGTTGAGACTATAATTATGTATTTCTAAAAAATAAACATCCTAGTGAGAAATTTATAAATAAATAAGACTGCATGATTTACTTTCTAAATGTATATTCTATGATTTTGCTTACATGAATAAATGAATTAATTAACAACTAAAAAGCAAATAATAAATTTTTTATACAACGATTAGATATTTATTTGAAATCGATGCAGAGTAAAACTTGGAAAAACATGCTAACCTAATTATAGAAGATAGATACTTGAGGCTGGGAAAATTCTCAAGGTCACTTCCGTCACTTGAGAACCAAGATGACACCGCCCACACTCATCCGCACGTGCCATCGCAGGGGGGTCAATGACCTCGGCTGACAGGGGCGTTGACACGGAACGTTGGTATGGGGCGTATGGCATAGAACAATGACAGGTTATTAGAGGTTAGGTTTCACGCCGTCGGCATATAGGTTAGACAGCTGACAGGTAGGCCATGGAGTTGGGGCGTTGACGTACGGCACGGAACGTTGGTATGGGGCGTTGACGTATGGTATAGAACGATGGCACAGAACAGTGACAGCTGACAGGTAGGCCATAGAGTCAGAGGTACGGAACACGGTTGACAGCGGACGTATTGTACTACAGACAAGTTATGACGTAATAGATAAGCAGTTACCCCTTGAAGCGCTCTCATTGGTTAATTACCACGTGCTCAGCCATACCGAGCTCTCATTGGTCAATAGTCACCACGTGATCTGTTCAATAGCCCCAAATTTCAATGATGTACAAAATAATTTATATATTTATATTACAAAAACCGTAGCAGTGATGTGGGATCGAACCCCAGTCCACCGGTTTCCTATGTAAGCACTTAGCATATGTGCCAACAAGGCGACCTTACTTACTCTTTCTATCATTCGATAGTATGTTAAATAAAAACCCGTTTAAGACGCGTAGTAATAATATCAGTCACAGGCAAGCAACGTAGAGAGATAGCTGTTGGGTGGAGATTCGACGACCTTGCCGAAATTCACACAACGACAACCAGACCGGTAGCCGGCCAGACGTACCAGTTCGCTCCTTCTGTTGGCGAGCGGACAAAGGTCAACACATCGCGTGTATACTGCACAGCAACGATTGGAAGCGAGCAGCCAAAGTCAAAACTTTTTGTGTGTAGAAGACTATCGTCACACAGCGATGGTTGACTAAGAAGTGTATTAATCAATGTACATGTGGATAGATAGCATTTAAAAACATTATATATATAGTGATAAAAAGATACAGGGTGTCCCGGAAAGTATTAGATATGGAAATGCAGGATAATAGACGTGGGGATACGGGATTGCAGATGCTGGAATTCGAGAAATTAGACGTGGAAATTTGCGAGCCAGCATACAGGAATAATGTATTTGGTGTATAGGATTGTTGGACGGTAAGCTTCCAGCCTCTCTGCAAATGATAGAAATGGTTGAAGCAGGACCCACTACAAATGCTAGAAATGGTTGGACCAGGACTTTTCAAATGATATAAATGACTGGAACAGAACAGTTACAAACAGGGACGCTACAAATGGGTTAGTGTTAATGTTAGAAATGGTAGAAACGGTAAGATGGCTATAATAGACACGTAACAAATGCTAGAAGATGGTTGAAGTAGGAATAATAGGATAGTGGGAACACGAATGTTGGAAATGGGATAGGTAGAAATGGCAGGAAGTTGAATGGATGGAACGGGGACGCTACAAATGGAAATGATAGAAAATACCGGAATGCTGGGAACAAGTCAGTTGCAAATGGGAATGTTGGAAATACCATAAAGTTGAATGGTTGGAATATGTTTGAAGTTGGTTGACAGAACTCTGGAAACGCTGAGAGCGAGAATGTTGGAAACTGGAACGCTGGAAAGAGGAATACTAGGAACGGCGGAACAAGGAAAAGGCTTGAATGGTTGGAACAGGAATGTTGGAAAATGTAGAACTGGTTAAATGGTTGAAGTAGGACCGTTTCAAAGGGTAGAAATGGTTGAATAGTTGAAGTAGGACCGTTGCAAAGGGTAGAAATGGTTGAATTTTTAAAGCAGAAACGTTGCAAATGCTAGAAACACCCTAACGGAAACGGTAGGAACGGCGTAATCACGAAAAAGTTTGAATGGCTGGAACGGGAATGTTGGAAAAGCTAGAACTGGTTGAATGGTTGAGTAGGACCGTTGCAAAGGATAGAAATGGTTGAATGGTTGAAGCAGAAACGTTGTATAGGGTAGTAATGTTTGAATGGATGAAACAAGGCCGTTACAAATGCTAGAAACACCGTAACGGGAATGGGAGGAATGGCGTAACATGGAAAAGGCTTGAATGGTTGGATCCGTTGGAAAAGGTAGAACTGGTTGAATGGTTGAAGCAGAAACGTTGTAAAGGGTAGAAATGGTAGGAAGTTGGACGGTTGGATAGCGGAAAATGGATGGTTGGAACAGGCATTGTAGACTTGGGAATGTTAGAAACAGTGGGGATGGTAGAAATAGCGGGAAGTCGAATGGGTGAAACAGAGACGTTGCGAATGGTAGAAATGATAGGTAGTTGGATGGTCGGAATATAGTTGGAGTTGTTTGACTGAACAGTATAGGGGGAACATACTATCGATGAGAATGTTAGGAGGGGGAATACTAGAAACGAGCTGGAAACTGGAAGGTTGGAAATGGGAATGATGGAAAAGAGAATGTTAGAATGGGTTGGTAGGAACGAGAATGATTGAAACGGGCAGGATGGAACAGGCATTATAGAATTGGGATGGGAATGCTGCTAGAAACGGAATATCGGAACGTTGGGAACGACAATAATGGAAACGACATAGTGGGAATAAGAATGCTGTGTTGACGCGTGGTTCATAAACATGCCCAGTGAAGTGGTATGGATGTTAGCCGTGCGCAGTGATGTTGTATGATGCTAGACATGCGCAGTGATGTTTTCTGAACGTTAGATATATGCAATGATGTAGTATGTATGTTAGACATGCGCAGTGATGTATGGATGTTAGACATGCGCAGTAATGTTGTGTGAGCGTTAGACATGCGCAATGATGTTGTATGTATGTTAGACATGCGCCGTGAAGTTGTATGGATGATAGGCATGCGCAGTGATGTTTTGTAAGTGTTAGGCCTGCGTAGTGATGTTGTAGGGATGCTAGACATGCGCAATGATGTTGTATGAGCGATAGGCATGCGCAGTGATGTTCCATGAGTGTTAGACAGGCGCAGTGAAGATGTATGAGCGTTAGGCATATGCGATGATGTTGTATGGATAATAGACATGCGCTGTGAAGTTGTATGGATGTTAGACATGCGTAATGATGTTTTGGGAGAGTTAGACAAGCGCTTCTGATGTTATGTGGGTGTTTCACGTGCGTTGTGTGAGTTTGCTTTGCATATTTGTCAACAATACCCCAGCTGTTACTTTTTGTCTAAACTGAACGCTGTGATTTCATACAAATCACGTCTCTCAATAATGGTTTCCCGAGATCTATGGATTTTTCTCATCTAAGCAATAAGAAGGTATAAATATATTTGTTCTTGCAGTTTAGGGAAATATATCAGAATCTAACGTTATGGCTCTACGTACAGAACCCTATGTTGTCACAAGCTGATGTACCTGTCTTTAGAAATATAGGAGGCCTGAACCAAATATTAACCAAAATTCTGAAATATACCAACATTCCAATGTTACCTGTCTGATTATTACATTACCGCTATAGGTTTCTATCACAGAAAAGTGAAAGTGGGCTGCATACAAGCAGCCTACTTTCACTTTCTACTCCCGTGTTAATGACGTCACCAGTCCTCACTCTCATTGGTCATTCAACATTACCGCTATAGTATTAAGCTCCGCACCTGTTCAACGGTTCTAAAGGCTGGAATGAAAATTGGCAAGTTAAATGTCAAGTACGGGATATCAGTTAGTCAAGGAACTGTCCTATCGGCTTGTTTGTAATGGGGTATTGGAAGATTGAGTGACAAGAACGGGATAATAAAAATGGAATGAATGGTCCTAACGAATGGGGTATGTTGGCCGATGTTGATTACGAAGAATAGTAGAAAGGTAGATGGTAATGACTGGAGCGGGAAATTCAAAAGAATGATCCTAATGGTTGGATTTTGTTGGTCGGTAGTTATCATGTAGGAGATTCGAAGGTTGTATAATAATAAGAACGATCCTAATGGTTAGATTTCGTTGATTATCACGTATGAGTAAAAAAGGTGTAAAGAATGGGATAGCAAGAAAGAATGAACTGTCCTAACGGTGTGATTCAATTGACCATTGGTTATCACGTGGGAGGTTAGAATGTTGACTCATAAGAACGCTATACAGGGAATTCAATGATCGATTCTAACGGTTGGATTCCGTTGTCTGTTGGTACTAACGTAAGGATCTAGAAGGTTGAATGATAAGAATGGCCCAAAGGGTTCGATTTCGTTGCCTTTTGGCAAGGTCTGAAAGGTTAAACGACAAGACTGAAGTAGCAGGAATTAAACTAACGGTCCTAATGTTTGTATTTTGTTAGCTGGTGTCGTTTACGAGGGGCAGTAGAATAATAGATGGTATTGGTAGGAGCTTTGATGTGAAAGCAGTTATAGGACATCAGAATTGCAAAACAATGATCCTAATGGTTGGATTTTGTTGGTCAATAGTTATCATGTGAGAGATTGGAAGGTTGAATGACAAGACTGATCCAAAACGTTGGATTTCGCTGTCTGTTAGTAATCACGTGGGAGTCTGAAAGGTTAAACGACAAGACTGAAATAGCAAGAATGGAATGAACGGTCCTAATGGTTTGATTCAATTGACCATTGGTTATCACGCGGAAGGTTAGAATGTTTAATGATAAGAACGGTATACAAGGAATTCAAAGAATGATTCTAATGGTTGGATTCCGTTGTCTGTTGGTACTGACGTGAGAGTCTAGAAGGTTGAATGCCAAGAATGGGATACCATATACTCAAGGAACAGTCCTCATGGTTGGACTTAGATGGTCGAGGCTTATCACTTGGGAGACTAGAAGGTTGAATGACAACAATGGCACAAAGTGTTGGATTTCGTTGTCTGTTGGTAATCGCGTAGGAGTCTGAAATGTTAAACGACAAGACTGAAATAGCAGGAATTCAAGGAACGGTCATAACGGCTAGGGTTCCGAGAGCCGTTGGTTATCACAAGAGCGACTGGAAGGTTGAATGATAAGAATTGGATACCAGGATTTCAAAGGAATGGTTTTGACTGTTACGATTCCGTTGGTCGTTGGTAATCACGTTGGAGTCTAGAAAGTTAAATTGTAAGAGTGGGATACCAGAAATGCAAGAAACATTATAATGCATGTATTTTGTTGACTGGTATTGATTACGAGGGATCTTAGAAAGATGGGTGGTAATGATAGGAGCTAGGATGCGAAAACTGGTATAGGACATAAGGAATTCAAAGAATGGTCCTAATGGGTAGGTGTCATAGAATGGTAATGAAATAGAATGAATAGGAGTTTTAAGTTTGAACGATTGGAACGGGATAGCGGGAATCGGACAAACAACCTACTGAACCCTGTCTGATTGATCGAGATGGCATAGCTGCGTTATGTTTCTGTTGGACAGTAGAAATTATGATGAAAAAACTGAAAGAATTCAAGCGAGTGGCATTAAAAATATAGCTGATCAGGTCGTTAAATTATGTAACAAAATTTTTCTTAGACAGGACTTGAGCACGCTAGGTACTCAATGTTCCACTGTGTTTACGTTAACTACATTACTTAACCTTAGCTACATTAATCATTGAACAACAATTTTATTTAAATCAAGCCTCTCTAGTGTGTTTTCCGAGATCTAGGTATTTTTCTCATCAATACCATATATAAAAGAGTAACATGTGTTATTCCGAGATGTTAAGAGATATACGACAATCAGACGTTAAAGTATACCAAACCTTGTTACGTAACAAGCAGACGAACTAGTTTCTAGTTTATCTGATTCATACAGTATGGTGTTTGAAATAAATGCATACCATTGAATTGAATTCTTCAATGTGTTTATTTTAAACTAGGCAACAACGCACCAGTTGCTTTTCATCTTAACTATTGGACACCAATTTCATTCAAACGAAGCAGCTCGAGTGTAATTTCCCTAAATCTAAGGAGTTTTCTTAAAAATATCATAAGAAGACAGACATACGTTGTTCTAAGATCTAAGGAAATATATGATATCTGACATCAACGGCTGCCCGTATGCAGCCCCCTTCCAGTTTTCTATGACGTCACTAGCCATCACTTTCATTGGGTTGTTATGTTACACTATAATTCTGTAATGGATTGGTCAAGGAAATCATCTTCTCTGTGGTGAATCTCTGTTGGTTAATCATCAAGCTTACACGTTTATGCTTACACCAACATGTTTGGTCAGAAGAGTGCCATCGAAATGGCAGAGGAGAACAAAATCAATGACATTGACCGAGGAAAATAACATAGATGAGCTCTATCTTCATTTTACATTAAATAGGGGAGAGTGGGGCGGCTTCATACAGTTTTTATATTTCCTTTTGTGGAATGCTGTGTATTAGTTGTATCACTTTCAATTTATGACACATTGATGACTTATCTATTTAATATTGCAGTAGTAGCATAATAGTACTGAAAATTCACGTGCAAGAATTTCCCTTACCCTTTAAAAAAAACGTATGAATGTACCTCATTAGAGGGTACATTCATACAACCGGAGGGGCACATTCATACATGAAGGGGCAGGTTAATACACACTAAAGATATTATTCCAGAAAAAACAAAAATAATTATTTTACATAACAAAAAAATAGTAAATTATAAATTATTATCAGAACAATCCAAAAATCAAAAAAAGAGAAATCAATATTAAAATTGAAAATATTGGCTCTTCTAGTTGTAATAACTGAGTTAGGATCTGGCAGTATCATCATTATGTCTGATAAATCAACTGATCTCTCCTCTTTGACATCTGGAAACATAAAGTTCATAGAATTCCCTGGTTTTTTCCTCAAAAATGAAATCTTTACTTCAGTTGAACTGTAGTGTTCAATGACTTGCCCAATGTAATATATAACACACTTCTTTTTTTCAAATTTGATAAACACAAAAGCACCATCTTTTAGATGTTCAAGATCTACGGGTAAGAGAAAATCTTCGAATTCGTTTCCTTCAATGTCATCAAAAGGAGATGCAGAACTTTCTCTTAAACTATTCTCTGTTTCATTAGTGCTAATATTACTTTCCTCGATTTTACTCTTCTTATTTTTTGTTGATTTTGAAGAAACTCTATCAATCAAACTCAAAGAACGCTTCATTTCTTTTGCAATATTTTTCCGATCTTTTTCTTTCCTTATTTCCTCTCTGTTTTTCTCAAGTTCCTCGATTCTATGTTTTTCGGGTGTATCCGTATAAATTCTGGATTTTCCTAGAGATCGACCTTTTTTAATTTGTGTAGTTCTTTAAAGTTTTGGCAGAGGCCTTATAATTTCTGGTGTCTTTAAGACTTTGGTAGTTGAAGGTAAACAAGTATCATTAACAATTGAGGCTGTTGTAAGTTGCTGTGAAGGCAAAGAAGGTGGAGTCAAAGAAGAAACTTCGACAAGTTCACCAGCATCTGCATTTTCATTTGAGGCTGTGGCAAGATTCGAGTTATATACTCGAATAGGAGCAAAATCTTCATCATTGAAAATTAATTTATTAAAGGGCCATATTCTGGTTTTCTCAAAAGCTCTGGTTATATTTTTTGCATTAAATGTTTCCGAATAGGGAACATTTACAAGTCTGGGAATATTATAAATATTTATCGTTTTCCCTGGGTTGGAAACATGCCAATCACTGAATGATATTTTCATTTTTGATTTTAAGGGGCCGAATACACCAACATCTAACGGTTGAAGACGGTGAGTCGTATGTGGTGGGAAAGAGTTTGTCTTCGTACAGAGAGTAAACTTCTGTATATGTTTCAGAACATCGACAAAAATGCCCGAATTTATCCAACCGAATCTAGTGTCTACACCTAATGATCCTTCTGGAGCCCCTTCTATGAAATGATCCTTAAAGTGTACATGAGGGAAGACAAATAATGGTGGTATTGTATTCCCATTTGCTGCCATGATACCGCCAAATGTAATCAACTCTCCTCTTTCAGCGGATACTATTTGACCCACCTGTTTTTGTCTTTTGTCGGCTAAGACCTTGGGTGTGTTGAGAACAGTTGAGATGCTAGATTCATCAAAATTAAATATGCCTTTCTGCAGTAAAATTGTGTTTGCTGTAAACAGTTTCAAGATTCTGAAAGAACTCGTTGACCGCCGTTTTATTAAAATCGAATGATCTAGCAGCACTCGTATTTTCAGGTTTTCGCAAGCTTAAATTACTATTGCGTTTTGCGGAAAGCTGCTAGCCAGTCTACTCCTGACATTGACATGTTTTTGGAAATATGAATTAATAATTTGATAAAATTAATAAGGGAAAAAGGTATTTAAAATTAAGTTGAAGTTTGTTTAGATTTTTGGATATGATTTAAAAGGATAACAGTTGGAAATTAATAAAAAATTATTAATTTTATCAAATTATTAATTCATATTTCCAAAAACATTGAGTTGACACTTGTCACCTGTTGGCCACCAGTCATTTAACAGGTACTTTATAAAAATTGGATTTTATTAAAATTTAGACTTTATATCTTTTGAACTATTCACTTTTTATAAACTATGATCTACGCTCCATCTATTATGATAAATTTCTTTACTATTCCATCAATTCTGAAGACTTATAACGGTTTTTATAATTTTGACATTTCGATCCTCTTTTTACTAAAGAATTTATGTATTTACAGCTTGATTTCGATCTAAAATATGTTTTATTTGGTGTTCTCATGGCCTGATATGTAATCTTTACATGTTCTACAAACTCTATTATGATTTTACAAGTGAATTTAACCTTTTTGATGTTTGGCCTTATTATGAGTTTTTTTTCATATATTTCTTTTGTAAGTATTAAACTTTTATTAAAATCTGCATGATATAATATCTAACTTTATATGGCACCTTTTATCCTTTCAACAAGTTGCTTTTGAAACATTTTTACATTTTTTATATTATTAGGTTATCTATATCTTATAATATGATTCCTTATTTATTTACAAATACCTGTGACTTCATTTTTACAATTTTGATTCCTGCAATTTCCTTCTTTTATATATGTATGCATTTTATTTACATTATCCATTTATCTAACTTATTCAAATTGCTAAAGTTTCTATATGATTTTATGTTTATTCAAATTCATTACAATATATATATATATATATATATATATATATATATATATATATATATATATTAGATAGTTCTAAAATGCATTTTGGACTGACATGTACTCAAGTTAGAAGACTTGCCAATGAATTTGCCAATTCCAACAATATTAAACATCCTTCGAGTTGGGTCACGAATAGAATGTCAGGAGTAGACTGGCTAGCAGGTTTCCGCAAAACGCAATAGTAATTTAAGCTTGCGAAAACCTGAAAATACGAGTGCTGCTAGATCATTCGATTTTAATAAAACGGCGGTCAACGAGTTCTTTCAGAATCTTGAAACTGTTTACAGCAAACACAATTTTACTGCAGACCGCATATTTAATTTTGGTGAATCTAGCATCTCAACTGTTCTCAACACATCCAAGGTCTTAGCCGACAAAAGACAAAAACAGGTGGGTCAAATAGTATCCGCTGAAAGAGGAGAGTTGATTACATTTGGCGGTATCATGGCAGCAAATGGGAATACAATACCACCATTATTTGTCTTCCCTCGTGTACACTTTAAGGATCATTTCATAGAAGGGGCTCCAGAAGGATCATTAGGTGTAGACACTAGATTCGGTTGGATAAATTCGGGCATTTTTGTCGATGTTCTGAAACATATACAGAAGTTTACTCTCTGTACGAAGACAAACTCTTTCCCACCACATACGACTCACCGTCTTCAACCGTTAGATGTTGGTGTATTCGGCCCCTTAAAATCAAAAATGAAAATATCATTCAGTGATTGGCATGTTTCCAACCCAGGGAAAACGATAAATATTTATAATATTCCCAGACTTGTAAATGTTCCCTATTCGGAAACATTTAATGCAAAAAATATAACCAGAGCTTTTGAGAAAACCAGAATATGGCCCTTTAATAAATTAATTTTCAATGATGAAGATTTTGCTCCTATTCGAGTATATAACTCGAATCTTGCCACAGCCTCAAATGAAAATGCAGATGCTGGTGAACTTGTCGAAGTTTCTTCTTTGACTCCACCTTCTTTGCCTTCACAGCAACTTACAACAGCCTCAATTGTTAATGATACTTGTTTACCTTCAACTACCAAAGTCTTATAGACACCAGAAATTATAAGGCCTCTGCCAAAACTTTAAAGAACTACACAAATTAAAAAAGGTCGATCTCTAGGAAAATCCAGAATTTATACGGATACACCCGAAAAACATAGAATCGAGGAACTTGAGAAAAACAGAGAGGAAATAAGGAAAGAAAAATATCAGAAAAATATTGCAAAAGAAATGAAGCGTTCTTTGAGTTTGATTGATAGAGTTTCTTCAAAATCAACAAAAAATAAGAAGAGTAAAATCGAGGAAAGTAATATTAGCAGTAATGAAACAGAGAATAGTTTAAGAGAAAGTTCTGCATCTCCTTTTGATGACATTGAAGGAAACGAATTCGAAGATTTTCTCTTACCCGTAGATCTTGAACATCTAAAAGATGGTGCTTTTGTGTTTATCAAATTTGAAAAAAAGAAGTGTGTTATATATTACATTGGGCAAGTCATTGAACACTACAGTTCAACTGAAGTAAAGATTTCATTTTTGAGGAAAAAACCAGGGAATTCTATGAACTTTGTGTTTCCAGATGTCAAAGATGAGAGATCAGTTGATTTATCAGACATAATGATGATACTGCCAGATCCTAAGTCAGCTATCACAACTAGAAGAGCCAATATTTTCAATTTTAATATTGATTTCTCTTTTTTTTGATTTTTGGATTGTTGTGATAATAATTTATAATTTACTATTTTTTTGTTATGTAAAATTAAAGTAACATTTTTTCAAAAATTTAAGGGTAATACCCATAGCTTCTTTTCTTTTCCTTAATCTGCTATCCGAAATGCTCTGGATTCCGCATTTGCTACCTGCGAGATCTAGAAAACAACATGAGAACACATACTAATTCTCTACCTTCTTAAAGTTACAGTTTCCGCAAGGAAAGAATGCTAAAAATAGTAGTATTCTATATTTACCAAAATTTTTTTGAGTTAAGTTAGTTACAGGAATAAAACAAAAACAAATAACCTAAGTCAAATATGGAAAGGTGATAAGATAAAGTTAATATTGTAATAGATTTAGCTTAAATATAAAATTAATGTAATAGGGTAAAAAATTTTCTAAAATGTAATACATCTACTACAATTGTAATAGCTGTCCCGACTCAGGTGTAGCTAACTATTTATACATTTTAAATTCTAAAGAAATAATTTCTATAACAAATTATTTTAACTAGTGATCGCCCAATGGTCGAAATTCGATCTTTATTAGTTTCAACGTTATTGAGGTACTTTTTATCAAAGTATATGGACCAATAGAGTCTTCTAGCAACCGAATCTATATACAATTATACAATTGTAGTTGTCTGTTTGTTTGTTTGTTCGTTTGTTTTTTGTTTGTTTGTTTGTTTGTTTGTTTGTTTGTTTGTTTGTTTGTTTGTTTGTTTGTTTGTTACCTCATCACTTAAGAACTACTGAACTGATTTTCATGAATCTTCTTTTGTTGCAAAGCTTATAGTTTGACTTAAAATCTGGTACATATTTTACCTCCCTACATTGACAGAAACGGTAGATATAAGGAAAATAGACTACCATGTTCGGTAATACATACACAATTACTGAATTGGTTCCACCGTATACACCAAATTTTAGATACTTGCATCAGTTTAGCTTTTATTCAACTTCCGGAATATGCTAATGTAACATGATTCGATTAAAAAAAAATCTAACTGATATATCAAGTGAAATTTTACAGGGTGTTTCATATATAAGATAGGTAGAATTAAACTGATTTAAAAAATCTTGAAAAAAAAGGTATATTTAGTGACCCGTAAGTAGTTGCATATATACAATGTGGTTGAAATAAAGGAAAAGTTATACGGGGTGGTTCAAAAAAGATATATTGAGTAGACCATAAACAGTTGTATATACCAGGTGGTGGAAAAACGGGTGAAATAAAGGTAAAATAGAATTATATTTATACAGGGTGGATAAAAAAATGTTATGGAAGCAGTTAGGATAATCGAATTTTCTTGAGCTATTATTATAGTTATGAAATGGGTTTAAAAAAATGTTAGAAGCAGTTGTTTATACAGGGTGGTTGAAATATAAGATGAAGTGGAATTATAGTTTATAGGGTAGTTAAAAATTTGTTTTATAACCACAAGTCTTTCACAAGTAGTATATTATAGGATGGTTGAAATGTGTAACAGAGTATAATTACAACTATATCTAGAGGTGAGTTTTAAAAATATTATAAGATTTTATGATCTAAAACCTGTTTCATATACCGGATACATGAAATATAGGGTGCACTGGAATTCTAAATATACAGGGTGGTGAAAAAAAAGTTATATAATTATATAATAAGGGTAAAAAAAAGAAAAATTTTCCACTACCTGAATGGGGAAAAGTCAAGTTACCGTTAGGTACAAAGTGTGACTCAAACAAGGTTAGAAAAAGTTACGAATGAAGGATGGTTTACGTGAAGTGTGGAGATAAATTATATTGTATACTGTGCATAAAAAATTATGATGTAATAGCGTAACTCATAATTAGTTGCCAAGATAGGATATTTGAAATATAGGGAAGAGTAGAGTTAAGTATTTTAAAATTTAAAAAATGTTACTTAGGGTGCCCCATAAGCAGTTGCAAAAATTATTATTTAGCATAGTGAATAAGCAGTTGCATATATAAGATAGTTATACAGGATGGTTCAAAAAGTGATAGACAAGTAAGTTATAATGGGTGACCAATTGGCAGCAGATTATACAAAATAGTTTAAATATAGATGAAATATAGCTATAGAAGGCAGTTCTTAAAAATATTGAATAAAAAGGTTCTACAGGGTGGCCATCAACAGTTGCGGTTTGAGTGAAATATGTTGGGGATTGGTGAATTTATGTACCAAAAATGTTATATTGGGTGGCCCATAAGTAGTTGTATATATATATGATGGTTGAGATCTGGGGCTTAGTAGAATTATAGGTTTACAGGGTGCATTAAAAAATGTTTAAAAAAATTGTTATATTCTGCTATTTGGAACACTCGAAATTTGGGGCAAAGCAAAATTATATTTATATATTGTGTTTAAGACAATGTTAGAAAAAGTGGCATATAAAGGCCGGTTAAAATTATAGTTTACGATGTGGCTATTGTTAGTTATTAAAAAATGTTATATTGGGTGACAAATAAACAGCAGCATATACAGGATGGTTGCACTATGGGGTGAGGCAGAGTTACAGTTATACAAGGTGGTTCCAAAAATGTTGAATAAAATTTTATGTAATGGCCCATACGCACTTGCCGTTTTCGGGGAAATGTATTCGGGATTGGTAGATTTATAGTTATGTTAGGTGGTTCAACAAAGTGAGAACAAATTGTTATATTGGAGAGCCCATATGTTTCATAAGCTATTTCTTTTTGCAAAGAATTCTGCATTTCATACGCGCGTCAAAGCGCGTGTAACGGTTAGTATATAATATTATCTAATTAATTGATACTGTTTTTAAGTACTAAAAAAAGAAAACCTGTTAACAAACTGTATAGTCTTTAACTATTTATATATCGATAAACCGGTATTTTTTATTAACCTTGTGCACGTATTTGCTTTGATTTAATTGTGTTATGATTATTATTACATCTCTGAGATAAAAATTAAAAGAATATATAAACTAACTAGTGAACTGTTTTTTTTTCAGCCCTACCGCATATATTTTCTTCACTTTAATCAAGTTAATTAAGGTCAATAGTTAATAACACAAGCGTATTTTTAAGAATATTGCTTCATCAAAGCGAGATATTTTTTATGTTGACAGATAACCAACTAATCCCCAGACTACTCAGTCGATACGCTGGCGTTGGTAGTATAAGTTGTAGTTATTAACGTTGCTTACAGACAATTGACAGTTTAGATTTTTATATTTGTATTTCTAGATAGTAAAATGGCTCCTACATTATATATGATTGCCGCTAGTCCACCTGTAAGGTCAGTTCTATTATGCGGAAAGGCTTTAGGACTTGATCTTGAGATGAAAGTAGTTGATTTGTTTGCAGGAGAAAACCTTACACAGGAATATCTCAAGGTCGGTATTATTATTTTATTAGTTAGTACTGTTCTAATACTATAATTGAAAAGTTTTAGTTCTGGGTCGGTAGTTAATTCAGCTTCTGAGAGTGAAGCTTAATAAATATATAGCTCAGTCGCTTAGGCCTCATTCGCAGGAGAGTTTAAAAAGCGTGGCGTCAAAACCCGACTTTGGCGCTATCTTACCTCTTTAAAATCATTGTGTATCGTACTTGTTGCTATGTGGAGGTATAGTAAATTATGAATTCAAATCTAAAATTATTGGCAATAACCATTAGTGTTGCAATATGCCGGAGAAGGATAATAAAATCATTTGGTACATTCCCTTAATGATCAACTATGTAAAAGGATAGTTTGTTTCGCTTTATGAAGATTTGAGACTTTATCCTGATAAGTTTTTAAACTATTGTCGAATGTCTGTTAGGACATTCAGTGATTTAGTGGTAAATGTGATCCTTTGAATAACTGTTCATGACACTAACCTGAGTTTTGTGCTATTGCTATACCAGCTCTGCAGAGATTGACAGTGACACTGAGGTAATTAATTAGTTTTTATTAATGGGGTCAACTATGTAAGGACTATAGGGCACTTTGCATTAATATTTAATATTTACAATAATTTTCCAAAGCTTTTTTAATTCCCGCTAGAACAGATACACGGAGCTCCGTACGCTCAATTCGAGTAGAGCGACCAATGCTCAGCGTCGAAAATCGAGCAGTGCTTGATAAAAACGCCCGTTGAAAAACAGCACGAAAGCGGTTTTAAAACGCGGCGCTGTTTTATCGAGCACTGTGTGTGTAGTGGCCCTGCACCAGAAGAGTAATTACTCACGGAAAATTGTCGTAATTATTAAATATTAATGCAAAGTGCCCTGTAGTTATTATATAATTAACACCATTAATTAGAACTAATTAATAAAAACATTGTTTTTGTGTTGTCTTAAATTTACCTCAGTGTCATTGTCAATCTCTGCACTGCTGGTATCGCAATATCGCAAATCTCATGTTGGTGTCTTGAAGAGTTATTCGAGGGCTCATAATTGCTAATAATTCATCGAATGTGCTAACAGACATTCAAAAATAGTTCCAAAAATTTATCAAGATAAAGCCTTTTTAACCGACTTCAAAGGGAAGGATGTTCTGAATTCGTCTGTATCTATTTTTTTAAGTTTGTTCACCGATTACTCGTAAGCGGCTCAAGGAATTTCGACCCTTTTTCCTGGATCCTGTTTCGAGGGATCGCGAACTCGTCCCATATTTTTTTCATTAACATAGCTTGTACCGTTTCTTAGAAAATGGGGAAAACTATTTTCCCTATTCTCATATACTCCATGCATTGGTGCAGTTGTCGGTATTGAAAATTTGGAAAAAAAGTTTATTCGGAACATGGGACAAATCGAAAAGAAATTGGATTAGTTCCTGATATCCTAAAGAGGTCCCATATTTTACCTATTTTCTTATACTCTATTTTCTTATACTCTATGCCTTGGTGGAGTCGCCGGTATTAAAAATTTGGAAAAATTTATTTGGAAGATGGGACAAATTGAAAAGAAATTGGATTCGTTCCGGGATATCCAGAAGTGGTCCCATATTTTTGTCAATAACATAGCTTGTACCGTTTATTAGAAAATCGGGAGAAACTTTTTTTACCAACTTTCTTATACAGTAAACTCTGGTGGAGTCGCTGGTATTAAAAATATAGAATGATTTTCTGTTTGGAACATGGGGTATAATAGATTAAAAAGAAATTGGATATGTTCCAGGGGATCCCTAAGTGACCCCATATTTTTTTCAATAATATAGCTTGTACCATTTTTTAGAAAATCGGAAAAAACTTTTTTAACGACATTTTTATGCAGTATGCTTTGATGGAGCTGATGGTATTAACTGTTCGGAACTTAGGGTAAATTGTAAATAAGATTAATTAATCAAAATAAATGTCATTTAATATTTATATACAGTGTGTATTTATAAAACAAACAATTTTTTTTATTAATAATTTTAAGAGAAAAAGTTCTTCTTCACAAACAGGTTTACATGGTCTAAAACGTAAACAGTAATTATTCCATGTCACTTTTTTAATTGTAGATAAGAAGACTTTTATTACCAATTAGAGTATCTTTATTTCTGTTAAGATGTAAAATTGTTATCAAATAGAGGTAAGTAATTATAATTAAAAATCTACCTATGTCATTGCACTAAAAATTGTAGAATAAGTATTTCTGTAACTTTTCCAACTATATACTAGGTTCCAAATATATCAATTTTGTTCAAAAGTGAACTTTATTTTTTGATAATATCTCAAATTATAATCAAGCTAAGTTTATTAAAACTTCCTCCAATTGTGCTGTATTATTAAAAATTGTAATAAATTGAAAGTTAATTGGAAATAAATCCAAATAAATGTAAGTTAATCAACTTCAAGGTGGAGGTTCTCAGTTGGTTTCTACATACATTGTGTTTTCATAAGTTGAATCCAAACGGAAAACGATCTTATGAATATTATTGAGAGAAAAAATCATTCTTCAGAAAAATATTTGCATGGTCGGAAACATAAACTGTAATAATTACATGTCACTTTTTCAACTGTATACGAAGTTTGTCAGCAAATATGAATTTTGCTTAAAAGTAATATGCCTTTATTTTTCATAATATATAAAAATCTGATCAAACAGAGGTAACAAGAACTATAAAATGCATCTAATTATGCCACATCACTAAAAACTGTATAATAGATCTTCATGTCACTTTTCCAAATTGTGTACTAGGTTTGATAAAGAATATAAATTTTGTTTAAGTTAAGTATCTTTATTTTTAATAACAACTCAAATTGTTATCAGACAAAGTTAATTATAATTATAACCTACGTCCTATTATGTTATATCAATTAAAACTGTTTAACGATTTATTATAAGATTCCGCGTAGGGGAGACTATTAAATGAATGCCAGTATAATTAACAGACGTACAGAATGATGTTACTCAGATCGTCTACAATATAGTGGATCCACCTAAATTAGAATCATATACAGCATTTTCTGAATACATATACGTACCTACAAATCAAGTTATTTTATTCAACAGTAAACGAGGTTTGTCAAGCTAATAAATGAAAGTAAAATACCTTATGTTAGGCAATATCGAGAAAGTTTATTAGAATTAAAAACAACATCCAATTAAGCCATTGCATCACTAAAAATTGTTCAATAAATGCATTAAAAAAATAATAAAAACCGACTTCAAAAGAAAATTAACTAAAAAGTATGAAATAATTTTTAGCTACAATTAAATACTTTTTCTGAAGTCGGTGCCAATTTGAACAGAGAAGTTGCGAAGTACAACTTATCCATGTACTTCCCAAAATAGTTTCACTTTCGCTTAGAACCGACTGTATATTTCTCAACAATTCAAGTGGATGTGAGATGTATCAAAAATATTGATGAGTTTAGATATAAGACACGGAATGAATGTTTAGTGGAAAGAATTCACAACATAAAGTAATAAAACTGCGTTTGTTGCATCTTCGCCGAGGTTGGATTGACCATTTTTGGCTTAACTTATCTTTATTATAAAAATTAACAAATGCCGCAAATATGTTGTTTACATAAACGACTCCATACATCAAGTACTCTTTAGAGTTTACTGGCTTATATAAAATTTCGTAGACGATTTTCTAATATATGTATAGTATAAGTAATATCACTATTCACTCTGATATGTAAATATCAATAATAATCAATTTGTGTAATTTTAGAATTAAAATTACATTTATATATATTTTTTTAAAAAATCTTCTCATTTCCATACCAAAAATTCACAATTAATATCACACTACTTTTCTTAGACTAAACGAGATATGTCAAACGCACATTAAGAATTCCAGTACTGTCCTGCTCCTTTGTGCTGCTGCATTTATAATTAATCTCGTTGCTCTCGAAGACTTCCCTTTAAAAGTTAAAATTTCGTTCTCCCTTAGTTCCATGTTCGTAAACACTAGAAATACGTTTTTATGCTAATCTTGTTTATGTTTTTATTACGGTGAATAATTTCGAGATAATTCCTCTATTAGTAATGCCAAAGTAAATATTGTAACACTGCCTCTCTTTAATTCTGATTGTCCCGATCAAAATCGTTTTCTCTATGATAGGGATCCAAATGGACCACGTCCGAAAAGACTCGTACATTGATGCAATCATGTTATAGTATGACTAGAGCTATTGCTCCCGCAGGTTGCTTGGAGGCGCTATTAATTCTTGACGGTGTGTGGGTTATGTTTCCTTTTGCCCACATGACCATTTGAAGGTTGTCCTCCTGCTTGTTCTCCTCTATATTTGTAGAACATTATATAACTTCTATGACGCATTGAGTCACGGAATTTCGTCCTCTTGGGACTAACACTTAATAACGTTTTAAGTAGCATTCTTCCTAAGATTAATACACTCACTGAGGCAATTGCGTCCTCTTGAGACAAACCTTCAATAATTTTTTTAACTACCATTGTTTCTAAGATTAATGAGGTTTTAATGGTAATTAATAACATAAAGGGTAGTACTGCCAAAAGAGAGTTAGAAAGTCAATACGAGAACTTCTACCGAGTAAAATGTAAGTGAGGAAAAGGAAAAATTTTTAATGCAAATGCAATTTCACTTTGGCAATTTCTGGCGTCTTTACATTATGTGTGTTCGTCAATAGCCTTACAGCAATCCGTATTTGACATCGGTGGTCAAATGGGAACAACGTTTGAGTGGAATCCATTGTAGGGTTAATTTTTGTTGTCCCCATCCAACTATTAATTCCCAAGTGATTTTATGTTAGTTTTTCACGTCACTATTTTTATCTAAAGTGCATGTAGTTATTGTTTTTGTCAGGCAGCTAGGTGGTTCTGAAATCCTTTCAATTCTCTATTATGTTCATAGATTTGCAAGTCAAAATCCGTTTTAGGACTTCCAGTAAATATTACCAAATTTTTGCAAGTTATTAACTTGTCTAGATCGACCATCCATGAAGGTAGTGTTTTTAGTTTTTGTGGATCCAGTTGATCTGAAGAATTTCTTCTTTAATATGCTGGTGCTAAGCAAAATGACGCCAAAACTAATCCCTAGATCACAGATTTGTTATGCAAGCAATCTTAAGAAATGAGTGAATGCATGAAATTAATCCTAAATTCGTAGTCAAACGTCTCTAGACGAATTTTTTGTTAAATTCTGCTGCAAAAATAGTTTACAATAAATATTTCACTACTACTTTTCTCAGACTATATACACCTCGCCAAATAGTATTAGTCACGCGAATGTCAGCTGATTCACTACTGAAGTCGCTGATCGTCGTCCCATATTTATACCTTTCCCATTTGCTCTCGAATGTTTCAGTAGAAATCATGCTTTCTTGAATGTACTGGAATTTTCTCTACTTTTTATCATCAATCGTGCGTTCAGGGAAATATTTTTGTCGTCAGTTGTTTATTTCGGGGAACTGATTTTATTATAGGTACCTTTTAGTAAAGTAAAAATTAAACGTTGTAACAAGAAGTTAAGGGCTCAGTTTTAGTTTGCAAATCGAAGGAAAACTCTAAATCTATCGACAACCAGTTACTCTAACAGATTCATACAACACGTTTTTTTTTTCAGATGAATCCCCTGCACACCGTGCCAACATTGGACGATGACGGGTTCTACGTTTGTGACAGTCATGCCATTATGACATACCTCACGTGTAAATATGGGAAGGACAAGTCTCTGTATCCTGAAGATTTGACAAAGCGCACTCTTGTCGATCAACGCCTCCATTTTGACTCAAGCAAGTTATTCATTCGGGGTGTAGTGATTTCTGTAAGTATTTGCAATATGCAATCAGACACTAAATTGTTGTTACAGCTTATAATAAATTATTGTTGATATTCATATGTAGTATAAATAGTTGGTCCAATGTTTTTGTAGTTATTATGCACAGAAAAGGAAGCCAGCAGATCTAAAGAACTATAGACCGATTGTGGCTCCTTCTTGTCTCAATAACTTCTTAAGTTGCATAATAATTGTTAATAAGGTTATAATGGCAATTAATGATAGAGGGTGGTTATAAAATCAGTATCAGAGTTTCAACCTAGTAAAATGTGATCGACGATAAGGAAACATGTTGAATGCAAATTAGACTATAGACCTATTAGCCTACTCACCCAACTCTACTAACTCATCATGAAGATATTCACAAAACGGGGACATGCAGGTGCTAGAGCCGGTTTTAGCACAGTTGATCACTTATAACTCTAGAAAATGTTAATAAGAATTATGTTTTGAGTAGAATAAGCCATTGGCCATAATTTTTTTCTACTATAAGAAGGCTAACGGCACAACAATTGAAAAGAAGACGTACAGACTATAGATACTCTGGTTTACTCTCCAAAACTCTTTACACCTCTATTGGAGCGTTCGCATGGTTACAGGTTCTCAGCGCTTTTCCATAGCTGTTCAGCTGCGTTTAAAATCCGCACACCGTCGGCAAATTGTCTTGCTTCAACGGTATTTTTCCCATAAAAAACTGTGTGTGGTTAAGAAATGAAACTAGTTTTTATTGTCAACAAGTACTCAATCGAATCTTATGCAATTTTTACCCAAGAATGTTTGAAAGATAAATATTTGTTCCGAACGCACACCTTACAGTGTGGCTCATGTCAGGGATAAGAAACATTTGCCAAGATTTGCGCCATAAAATAAATTTCTCCTTAATTTCCAAATTTTGGCCATAACAAAGTGAAAAATTCAATAAACTAAATTACTTAATATTTTGCTTTTTCTTGAATGCTGTTTGAAATCGTATTATTTATTATCACAAGATGTTAACTTGTAATATCTGGGTACACAAAGTAGTATAATGGTTTATCACTGAATTAAATATTGTTAAAAATATAACAAAAACAAATGAAACAAAACAAAAAAAAACACTTCACTTCACTGTCAACGGACAATCCTTAATAACAATTAGTAGGAGATGCCAATTACGTCATGTGTTAGACATTTTTTAAAGTTGATGAATCTTGGTTAAATATCGTTGATTTCTACCTCTACCTTTTGTAGATTCGTACTACAGAAAAACAAGTAAGTTTTAGTGTCTCCAAGATGACTGGAGTTATCTCTAGTTCAGTCGAATCTTACATGTTCCAAATATAAAGAGAACGATCTGTGAAGATAAGTAAGACAGAGACAGAACGAACGACTTAAAAACTTTAAGATTGAAACATGGTGTAGTCACTTCGCTGTATCAAGCACTCAGCCTATGATAATGTATAAGCCTATGCTAGTCGCCCGATATATGTATCTGTCCTGGAACGTACTGACCCGTGTAGTATGTTGTTCATACATTTGTGTACATATATTTGTATCTAATTGTTTCGGAATACCATGTGACTACGAAGATGAAAACGAAGAGAGGTTTTTCTATTTTCAGCTTGAATCACGGATTCATCATACGAGCGCAGTAACACAGACTATTATTTCCCTTCGTATTTGCGGGTACAAATTCAATAACAAGTTTCAAAATAAACAAAGTTTATTCAATTGCAATTTTCTCCATACAACATTGTTTTTGAAAATTACGAAGTTCTGTAACAGTACTCGTTTCAGTAATGTTAAAAACTACCATGGCCGACTGACGCCAGTTGCAATTTTGTATTCCAAAAAAATTCTACTTACAAAAGTATTATGAATTTTCATCACATTTCTTCCAGAGATTGTCCTACATTCACGATGCTTTATGAACAATGGTGTGTACACAAAAATTCTTATCCAATTATACTAGTAACATTTTACTAACGTTGCTTCCAAAATCTTTTACAACTCACTAAACTAATATAACGACTTACTAATTAGAAGTACTAACTAAAACTGTTAACGGTCTACATTTATGTTTAACGACCTCAGTTGAAAACCAAATTCTAACAAACTACCATTAAAACTACACTTGCGTTTTAGATATGCAATCTACAAACTATGCTTCACGACGCTATAATTCACACTCTCTTCCACTACTACTACTGGTTCAGCTTCCACAAATCTTAATGCTGTAGCATACATGAAATATGAATTCGCTCTACATTTACACTACTCATCTCACTCTTTAAACTTTTTAAAAAATATGCAAAGTTTCCAAATATGAACCAGGTGTATGTGTAATTTGTACTTTTTCAGAGAAGCATACTCTTCCACGGAGCAAAGGAAGTAAATGAAGAAAAAAAGAAAGCGTTACTCGAAGCTTATGATTTCGTAGAGAAATTCTTGGAATCCAGTGATTGGGTAGCCGGCGATTTTCTTAGTCTTGCAGACTTCAGCATTATAACTTCTATTACGAGTTGGGACAAGTTGGTTCCTGTTGAGGACTCCCGGTATCCAAGAATAAAGTCTTGGTGGAAAAGAATGGAACAACTTCCATACTACAAGGAAGCAAATATTCCTGGACTAAATGATTTCGAGAACTTTGTAAAGAAGGCTTTGCAATCCGAATGAAATTTGATTTCAATTATACTTAGTGTTTAACTTTTCTGATCAGTCACATTGAAAAGGTGAATAATGTGCATACATATTATTAATAATAATAGCATTTCTTGTCGTTTATAAAGCAGTTACTTAAAACTTACAAAGCACAGTGCCACAATTAAAGGCCGCACTTGGGAAACTCTTTTATTAGTAAACCTAAATAAAATTTGACTTGCCTACCAGTTTGTTGTTTGAATTTAAGCAAAAATGAGCAAGCTTTTTCCATTTGTTTCTAATTTGTGGTGTGATCTTGACTAAGTTATGATTTAGTAAATATAGTATTTATTTAAATAGAAATTATTGAAAATGTTCCTATCTGTCATCTAAATTAATTGTCATCGGCATTGATTGCAAAAATCACTCAAATTATTCGAACATTGCAACAGATAGGCCAAACTGTTGAGACTATAATTATGTATTTCTAAAAAAAAATAAACATCCTAGTAGGAAATTTGGAAATAAATGACTGCATGATTCACTTTTTAAATGTATATTCTATGATTCTGGTTACATGAATAAATGAATTAATTAACAACTAAAAAGCAAATAATAAAATTTTTATACAACAATGAGATATTTATTTTGAAATCGATGCAGAATATAACTTGGAAAAATATGCTAACCTAATTATAGAAGATTCATTTATATTCTGTTTAACTTGGCATTTAATTGCTATAGAGAAATATTAATATTTTTTTATTTAAGAAACTTGGCGCTTTTTATGTTTTTTTTTAATTTATTGATTTTACAATTTTTAGTAATATAATGACATAATTGGATTCCGTTTTCAAATATAATTAACTTTTTCGATATAGCCAAAAATAAGGTATTTTACTTCTAAGCAACATAATATTTTGCGACCAACCTCGTTTATTATTGCATATAGTAGAATAACTGTTTTTATATAAATATTAATACGTATGAAGAAAATTTTGCATGTGATTCTAATTCAAATTGACCCACCCGTTCCTCTGTCAAATTCGGTTGTAATATCAATTTTTATTCGATTTATTTATTTTACAATTTCTTCTAATTTAGCATAATTAAATGCCCTTCCCAATTCTAATTAACTTTGTTTTATAACAACAACAACAATTAATATTTTTTTGCAATTTTCGTATACAGTCTAGTTAGTGCCAATCAGAATGTGTCGATTTGCAGAAGTCGAAGCAACAGGAGAACTAAGTGCTTTTGTGTTAATCCGGGTATGGTTATATACCTATGTAATTAGGTTATGGTATAATAAGGAATATATTTACAGGTGGGTGTTCGTTTCGTTTCATTTCTGCAAGTGTTAATGATTGGATCTAGAATGGGATAATCTCTTATACCTAGTTATCGCAAACTCCTGGGTCGACGACAATTTTGTGTTTTAATTGGCATTTCTAATTAATTTATAAATAATGAATTTTTTTGTAAAATTTTAATTTTTTTCTTTTCTAATTTTGCTTCTAGTTACTCAAATACAGTATTCGAGTAACTAGAAGCGAAAGGAGAAGGCTACGAGAATTATGCGAACCGACCTGAAGAGGGCAGATGTGAGTCTGCGTCATTTTACCATCGATCCCGGCAGGGATCAGTTATGAACTACGCGGATGAATTCCCGGAAACCAACTAAAACATTTAGTGCCTGCGGAAACGTAAAAACAAATATATATATATATATATATATATATATATATATATATTAAAATAGAATGTTATTTGAATTTTAAAATTTTATAATATATTTATATTTTTATTTCTCACGGTCTTTTTCGCTTGGGTTCAAATCTTCAAATGTTAAATAAATAAATAAATTTTATACTTATCTTGTTTATCTTACAAGTATCTATTTCTCTTCAGGTTCACTTGCACTTTTTAAAATTTTGAAATTCTATTTGGACTTTACTTTTTCTATTTTTAAATTTTAAATTACTGATAATCAAATTTCTAAAATTTCAATTAAATTACAATTTATTTAAAATTTTCACAATACAATATTTATATTAATTTTCTTTCAAAACAAACAAAATAAATTTCCTCTTCACTTAACTATCAAATTATTTTGCAAAACTGTTTATCATTCAGATACAACTATTATAATTATTCTAAATTTTGAAAAACTTTTATTATCACTGATTAACTAACCTTTTTTTATGATTTTCTTTTAAACAATGTTTCAAAAACTCACTGTTGTTTTCCTATTATTTTCTTCTAATTGTTGACCTTTATTAAAATTCCAAAATTTTAAATACTTTATTGGTATAATTTACCACTCAATTGAATTTCTAGTGCTGGTTTGCAATTGGTTTTCTCCAAACACTTTTGATTTTTAAATTTTTATACCATCATCTTCTTTTTCTCGACCATTTATAAAAAATATTTTTTAATTCGCCTTTCCAAATAAATTGAAATTAAAATTTTCAGGTTGCTCTTCTCTTTCTGACATGGAACAATAAATTTGTTTTATATCATAGGACATTGACTTCGTTGTCATGGAAACTGAATTTATGAAAACGATATTTTTAAACCTATCTGCTCGAAGCTTGACGACCAAAGAGAGTTTGTCAGTGTCAGATTTCCTATTTATGTGATTTATTTTGCCACCTGCTATTTCCATTTCCCCTTGTAATTATCTTATTAATTTCCAACTGTTATCCTTTTAAATCATATCCAAAAATCTAAACAAACTTCAACTTAAATTTCAACACCTTTTACCCTCATTAATTTTTACTTAAATTATTAATTCATATTTCCAAAAACATTGAGTTGACACTTGTCACCTGTTGGCCACCAGTCATTTAACAGGTACTTTATAAAAATTGGATCTTATTAAAATTTAGACTTTATATCTTTGAACTATTTACTTTTTTTTATAATATGCTCTACGCTCCATCTATTAATATAAATTTCTTTACTGTTCCATCAATTCTGAAGATTTATAACGTTTTTTATAATTTTGACATTTCAATTCTCCGTTTACTAAAGAATTTATGTATTTAAAACTTGATTTCGATCTAAAATATGTTTTATTTGGTATTCTCATGGCCTAATATGTAATCTATACATGTTCTACAAACTCTATTATGATTTTACAAGTGAATTTAACCTTTTTTGATGTTTGAACTTATTATGAGATTTTGCATATATTTCTTTATGTAACTATTAATCTTTTATTAAAATTTGCATGATATAATATCTAAACATAAATAGACATTAGCGGTTTCCATGAATAACTTAGAAGCTATTGATACTAAAGGAGTCTATGTTATCATATAAAATGTGTATACAATTTGATGACTGCAGTAATTGCACATAATGCAAAATTGGGATATTTCCCACTGCATAATGTAAGATTTCTTAACAACATATATATATATATATATATATATATATATATATATATATATATATATAGAACATGTCTGAATCACACAACAAACAACACACATAGAACAAGGTCACTTATAAACACGAGCTTGAAATGATTAGGAACAATAACTGATTAAAAACTAGGAGTTCCCTGTTGGTTTTCATTATTCTCAGTAGGTACAATCGGTGATGTGGAGTTCGAGGCCTGTTCAGTGTCTGCTGCAGGAAGTGTTTTTTTTTTCTTGTTTTATCCACTTGAATCAGGTGCGAGTTACATTCTACATTAGACGAGTTTAGGGCCTGGGCCTAATTTAAAACCTTCCTGTTGGCTTAGATATGTAGATGATACTTTTGTCATTTGGCCTCATGGCAGAGATTCATTAGACTTGTTTCTACAACACCTCAATGGTATACATTCTAATATACAATTGACAATGGAAATCGAGTCCGATTCTTCTCTCCCGTTTCTTGATGTCCTCATAACAAAAACCAACAATGACAGATTCTCACATACCGCCTATAGGAAACCAACCCATACCAATAGATACTTAAATGCCCAATCACACCACCACCCTGCCCAATTGAGTTCTAAAATGAAATCTTTGACGCTTAGATCTATTCGTTTAACAGATATTGACAATAGACAAAACGAACTTAATAATCTTCAACAAATCCTTCGACAAAACGATTATCATACGGACCACATTGCGCGTATAATTCATCAATCTCAACAACCCCCAATCACACCAACCCCGTCAGAAACAGACCAACAACTTCGAAAAGCCGTCCTTCCGTACATTCGAGGAGTCACTGACAAAATAGCACGGATTTTACACCGACATCAAATAAAGACTGTCTTCAACACCACTCAAACTATAGACAACTTAACCGGTAACCCCAAAGACAAAGTACCTAACGAGGATCGAGGAGTTTACGAAATTTCATGTCGCGATTGCCCACAAAGCTACATCGGTCGTACCAATAGGCGCGTTAACCATCGAGTATATGAACACTCTCTGTCAGTTCGTAAAAAAGATCCGACTTCAGCTCTCGCGCATCACCATATCCAGACAGGGCACTCTATCAACTTCGAGGACTACCATATCTCGCAATTCTCTTAGGGCATCCACTATTCGCCATCGAAATAGAGAAAAGACCCCTCTGTCTAAATAGACGCGGTGACAGCCCTCGCCTTCCCACAGCATGGACCTCCGTAATTGCCAGATTAAACAAACCAGACACGCCCACCAACACCCAACCAATCACCACACAGCCCCTTCATCACGCGACATCCCCTCCTAATCGACCGATAACTATAAATAAAAGAAGCAGCGCAGATTCACCTTCAGTTCAGTTAGGGATGTCTGAATTGTCAAAAAGTATCGATAAATATTGTATCGATATTTTTTAAAAGTATCAATATCGATATTGATATATCGAGAACAAAATATCGATATATCGGTACTATTAGAACTGTAGTATATATATATATATATATATATATATATATATATATGAGGCCCCTCGGTGGTCTAGTGGGAAATATATATATATATATATATATATATATATATATATATATATATATATATATATATGAGGCCCCTCGGTGGTCTAGTGGGAAAGTCCGTCAGCTCACACAATTGTACTAAATTGGAGCTTGATATAGCGGACCGGACCCGGGATCAAATCCCAGCCAAGTCAAGGTTTTTTTCATTAATAAAAAAATTGTGACAAAATTCCGGGGGGTACAGTCGTCTCTGATGTAAATGGCAAAAATCAGGGAAATAGACATTTGCCCCTTACCAACCCGCACTGGTAAGGTATGCCTCATATCCCCTGTAAAATTCTAAGAATATTCTTCATCTTCTCAATCCTTCGAGACAATTCTTCTTACAAAAAGACCTTAAGTTCTTTATCTGTTCCCACAAGACCTTAAGTGTCTCCGATTAGCTCTTCAGCTTTCGCTTCATTAATTAACATTCCGTTACGAGTCTAGTTATACAAAGGCCAATTCCTCAACCTCTAGCCTTGAGTTTCCGATAAAAACTGCCAAAATTATGTTCGTCTTCTCAATCCTTCGAGCCAGTTCTTCAATTCTTCAGTCCTACACTTCTTCTTCATTTCAGTTAGTAAAACCGACCATTTGCCCACCTACCTTCAATTCTCTTCAATACAGTCCTTCAGTCCTTCTCTTCTTCTTCTTCCTCTCTTCTCAAGACCTTAAGTTCTCCATTTCCACAGCTCTTCAAGTTCCTCTGCAATCTTTCAATTCTTCAGGGAGGCTACACCATGAAAAATTGGTTGAATATAGCTGCATAATATATATATATATATATATATATATATATATATATATACTTAGTAATTTGTTTAACTAGTGTATATGATAAAGTTATACGCAAACAATTTATAGATAGATGGTAGGTAGACTGGATTATAAATTTAAAAATATTTTATTTTGAGACTTTTTTTACAGTTTAAGGTAGTAATGGAAAGATATCGTTTTTGATACGTTTTAGATACTTGGTTTTTATATCGATATATCAATATATCGAATAAAATTATATCGTGTAAAAGTTTCGATATATAAAACAAAAGATATCGATATTTTTCCGACATCCCTAACTTCAGTTAGCTAGTGACTCTTGGGGTGTAGGCAGGTTGAGGCCCCGAGTTCGATCTAGACTCTGAAACTCTTTTTCATTTTTTCTCTCTTGATAATGGCTACAAAGCAGGAGTCGAAACATCGAGTATTTAATAAATTCAGACGCGGTTCTCACCCGGAACCTAGCTTAGTTCATAATAATGTCCGCAGAAGCCTCTCAGAACACACACACACACACACACACACACACACACCCGGGGTGGTTGTTGGTCCACTACCGGGCGCCTCCCCAGGTGGCGGATAGGGGAACGCTCTCCAGCAATGGGGAGTACTGAGGATTTCCTCAGGGCGGACCAAAATCAGATAGGGGAAGGAACCCCGAAAATAAACCATTTATGGATATGGGTGATAAGGTGAACTTAATACCCCAGGTGGGTACCTCTGCAGAGGATAATCCCGCCACCGGTTCCGATCGAGTGAAAGCCTCGGTGGTCGGTGCACGCTCCACGGATTCTGGGGGGAGCGAATTATCACTGGTTCCGTCACATAGTGACAAGAAGAAGAACACTAGTAATGGTACAACATCGACCATTACAACTAGAGCTGGCAGCAAGACACTATCCAGCCAAGTCCTCCAAAAGGCGAATAGTGGAGTTGACGTCCAACAAAGGGCAACAAATGAGAGTGGCGCTCCAAACAAATTAGGAGCAAAGATCGATGAGCTCTTGAAGTTCATTGGGCCTAGGCACAATGTACATCATGAGATCAAGAAACTGGCACACGCCATTAAGTCAGAATATGACAAATATCAGACGTCAACGACGCGGCCACCTCCTGTAGCGAAACCTGCTACAACACAGACATCGCCAGTAAAGGTGTCAAACACTCAGACACAAGGTGGACAGCAAAAGGAGGTCCCAAAAGCGGCTGCCTCAAAAGCAGCTAACTCAAAACCGGCTGCATCAACACCGGCGGCCCCAAAGCAGGTGGCTTCAATAAAAGTAGCCTCTGTAGCAAGGACCTCGCCACCGAAGGTCCCGCCTTCAGTAGCCTCATCAAGTAAGGCACCACCACTTAAACCGGTGCTAGCTAGCAAGCTAAAGCCCGGTAAGGAAGGTCGCCAGAACATCGGGCAAACCACCCAGGGAACAACAAGTAGGGTGGTCAATTCAGAAGCGGAGAGAAACAATGGATTAAAATCCAAGTTTAAACCGCAGACCAAAAACCAACTTGCAAACCAGTCGACTGACTGGCAAGTGGTAAAGAGGAAAAAGGCCCCGAGGACCAATAAGCAAAAACCAGCGCCACATTGTACACTGCTTATAAAGAAAGGCGAGAAGAGCTCCCATGCAGATATCTTGCGAGGTATCAAGAATGATCCCACCTTGCAGGATATAGGCAAAAAAGTCAATAAGATCCGACGAACAGCTAAGGGAGATCTACTTTTGTTATTCGCCAAGGCAGACGCTCAGGAGATGGAGCGCTATTGTAACGCCATCAAGAAAAAGCTTCCAAGCGGGGCCACTGTACAATCTCGAATACCGCAAATCGAGATTGAAATTAAAGACCTGGACGAGATCAGTACCAAGGAAGAGGTAATAAACCTGCTCAAAGATAATATCGACGGCCTGGCAGAGATCACTGAGGAGGCAGTGAAATCACTTCGACGGGCATATAGATCAACACAAACGGCAGTTGTTTGTCTCCCAGAGGTCCAGGCCAAGAAAGCCATCGCACTTGGAAAGCTGAAACTTGCGTGGGGCACAGTACGTGTTCGCGAGAGGATCAGCCTTCGACGGTGCTTCAAATGCTGGCACTTTGGGCACAACGCCCAGGCGTGCAGAGGCAAGACTGACCGAAGCAGTTGTTGTCACAGATGCGGAGGCGCTGGTCACAATGCCTCGGCTTGTCAACAACCTGCCAAGTGCTTACTCTGCAAAGAGAAAGATAGTAGGTCAGACTGCCGGCACGTTGCGGGTAGTTGGAAATGTCCGATCTACCAACAGGCGATGAGAGCAGCACAAGCCCGTAAATGAAAGTACTGCAACTCAACCTCAACCATTGCGAAGCAGCCCAAGACCTACTGGTACAGCGGGTGCGGGAATTGGATTGCGACGTAGCCATAATCTGCGAGCAGTACAAAAACTTCGACACCCTGTCCTGGGTAAATGACACAACGGACAGAGCAGCGATATGGGCTTGCGGTAAACTTCCGTTCCAACAACTCCCAAATACCCCCGAACCATGGCTTGTGAGAGCCAAAGTGGGAGGGGTTCACTTCTATAGCTGCTATGCACCTCCTAGTGCACAGCTCGAGGAGTTCGAGTTATTCTTGGACACCTTGGCGGAGGATGTACGGAAGCGTGAATCGGTCGCCATCGCAGGAGATTTCAACGCCTGGGCAATTGACTGGGGATGCCGGGAAACGAGCGCGAGAGGACGAGCTCTCCTTGAGACCATGTCTTCGCTCAACCTGGTACTCCTCAACACAGGAGCCGTAAGCACATATCGCAAAGGCACAGCCAGCTCCATTATCGATGTGACATTCGTTAGCAGCAACCTAATTAAAGGGGGCTGTGAGTGGCGGGTCGATGAGGAGTTTACTAATAGCGACCACCAAGCTATTATATGGGAAATCAACACCACTCCCAAACGAAGATTGTGTGTCAGTCGTGCGAGGTCACAGCCAGTCGGTTGGAACAAAAATGCTTTCGATGCTGATTCATTCGCCTTGGTTATGGAGCAGGAACCATTGTCAATAGCAACAAGCGCAGAAGCCACTGCCAAAGAGGTAATGACAAGCGTTGTCAAGTCCTGCGATGCTTCCATGCCAAGGAGACGGCAGAACAACAGCCGCCCACCAGTTTACTGGTGGAACGACACGATCTCACAACACCGACGAGAGTGTCTCAAAGCACGAAGCCTGCATCAACGAGCACGGAGACGCGACAGGGTCACAACAGAAGAACTAAGGCTCGACTATGAGATCAAAAGACAACAACTACGAAGAGCCATTCTCTCAAGCAAGAGATCCTACTGGAAGGAGTTGTGTGACGAAGTTAATCAAGATCCATGGGGAAAACCGTATAAAATCGTGATGCATAAAATCAAGGCCACCCCCATGACATCAACGAACTGCCCCGAATCATTGCACCTCATTGTCACTCACTTGTTTCCTGCGAAGCCTGAGCTACCCGCTTATCCTTCGTGACAGGTGAGGGACGAAGATATACCATCAGTGACTATGAATGAGCTGATGGGCGCGTGCAACCGGCTCCAAAACGGTAAGGCTCCCGGTCCAGATGGCATACCTAACATCGCGCTAAAATGCGCCATAGCCAATAGGCCTGACATGTTTCTACAGAGGCTTGTGCTCCTACCTAAAGGGGGAAAGAAACCTCCAGACGAACCGTCATCATATCGTCCCCTCTGTATGTTGGACTCTGCGGGAAAACTCCTTGAAAGAATAATAGCAGATAGGCTGGAGCCCTACGTTGAGCCAAAACTTTCCACCAACCAATTCGGGTTCAGAAAGGGGAGATCAACCATCGATGCCGTGACACTCGTTACCAACATCGCCAGAGAGGCTATCTCGGGAAAGAGATGGAGAAGAGGTGGAAAAAAGTACTGTCTAATAGCCACCCTGGATATCAAGAACGCCATTAACTCGGCCCGCTGGGACCGCATTTTGGAGGCTCTTGCCAGGATGGAAGTTCCGCAGTACTTGCGCAGAATGGTTTCAGCGTATTTCAAGGACCGCATCTTGTTGTACCAAACTGAAAAGGGGCAAGTAGACTATAAGATCACAGGAGGTGTACCTCAGGGCTCTGTTCTTGGCCCCCTTCTTATGGAACGTAATGTACAACGACCTGCTCCTGCTCGGTCTGCCTGAGGGCGTCAGGCTAGTGGCATTCGCAGATGATGTGGCATTGATCATAGTGCGCAAGCACATAGAGGAGATACAAACAACCTTCTCATTCGCTATAGCCACAATTCAGCATTGGATGCTCGCAGCGGACTTGAGTTTAGCAGAGCAAAAGACCGAAACACTTCTTGTTAGCAGTCGGAAGGCAAGGGAAACCATCACCCTCAAAATAGGCGACACCTACATACAGTCGCAGCCCTTCATCAGCTATTTGGGGGTGCTCCTGGACACACGGCTCAACTTCAAAGAGCACATAATCGCGGCCAGCAAGAAAGCAGCTGGGGTACAGGGGGCATTATCTAGAATAATGCCGAATGTCGGGGGCCCTAGACAGATAAGAAGACAGCTACTGGCAACAGTAACTACTTCTGTTTTGTTGTACGGGGCACCGGTATGGGAGAAATCGCTCGAGCTACCATCGTACCGCCGGAAAATGAAATCAGTCCAGCGGCTCTCAGCGATTCGAGTGGCATCATCCTACCGCACTGTGTCTTACGAGGCGGTGATTGTGATTGCCTCTACCCTGCCAATCGACATCCTGGCTGCAGAAAGGGGACGGCTTTATCGCAGAAAGTTAGAAAAAGACCAGCCGACAGGAAACAGCGATGAAAGAGCCATGAGTCTAGGGCAATGGCAGGAGAGGTGGGACAGCTCTACTAAAGGCCGGTGGACATATCGATTGATACCTAACATCAGTCGTTGGGTCAACCGCCAGCATGGGGAGGTTGGGTTTTACATCACTCAACTACTGACTGGACATGGATGCTTTCGAGCATACTTGCACAGGTTCAGGAGGACAAACTCCCCAAACTGCCCACACTGTACGGACGTGATAGAGGACGCGGAACACGTGTTCTTCTCCTGCCCCCGGTTTCAGGATCAACGTGCTGAAGTGGAGAGGATTCTGGAGACTAATATCGTTCCAGAACAAATAGTAGAAGCCATGCTGAAGGGCCCCCAAGCCTGGAACTTGGTATCAGATTACGCGGAGACTATCCTCAAAGAACTCCGCGATACGTTCGAGGAGTAGGCTTTAGAAGCTTTCAATTGAAGAGCAGTAAACATCTGCAGTGAACCACCCTTGCGAAGTAGTATTGACTAAGAGTGCCGCAGGGACCATGGTTGTAGGAGAAAGAGGTTAGGGTTTTAGCGGGTATACGGTATACTGGTTTCAATGCAACGATTCTACTCTTGCTTTGAAGTCATTGCATCGGGAGTCCCGCACGACAGCCAGCACGTGCTAGCTAAGTACGCAATGTATTTCCCCCCTCTTCGGATAAAAAAAAACACATATATATATATATATATATATATATATATATATATATATATATATATATATATATATTTGTTTTTAAGTTTTCGCGGGCACTAAATGTGTTAAGTGGCTTCCGGGAATTCATCCGCGAAGTTGATAACTGATCCCTGCCGGGATCGACGGTAAAATGACGACGTTTCGGCAGAGTCACATCTGCTCTCTTCAGGTCGGTTCGCATAATTCTCGTAGCCTTCTGCTACCATAAGTAGTTGCTTATACCTGACATATGGGGCGAAGTAAAATTATAGGTATACAATGTGATTTAAACAATAGAAAAATAGAAACAGTCAATAGTGTAGAGGATTAATACTTATACAGGGCGGTTGCAACGAATAGAAAAGTAAAAAAATATGTGGAGAATATACAAAAAATATAGATTAGAGAGAGAGAGGGCGAAAGAGCGAGAGAAAGATATATTCGAGTATTCGAGTAACTAGAAGCGAAAGCAGAAGGCTACGAGAATTATGCGAACCGACCTGAAGAGGGCAGATGTGACTCTGCCGAAACGTCGTCATTTTACCATCGATCCCGGCAGGGATCAGTTATCAACTACACGGATGCATTCCCGGAAACCACCTAAAACATTTAGTGCCCGCGAAAACTTAAAAAATATATATATATATATATATATATATATATATATATATCTTTCTCTCGCTCTTTCGCCCTCTATCTCTCTAATCTATATTTTTTTGTATATGCTCCACATATTTTTTAACTTTTCTATTGGTTGCAACCGCCCTGTATAAGTATTAATCCTCTACACTATTGACTGTTTCTATTTTTCTATTGTTTAAATCACATTGTATACCTATAATTTTACTTCGCCCCATATGTCAGGTATAAGCAACTACTTATGGTTCCACACTATATAACATTTTTAACCACCCTGTATAACTACTACCCTCCACCTTACATTTCAATCGTCCTGTATAGGCAACTGCTTCTAACCTAACCTAACCCTCCGCCCTATAGCTCAAATATCCTTACTGCATATGCTTAGTTAACAATTTTTTTTAACCTTTTTTGATCCACGTTGTATAACTACACTTTTACTTCACTCTTATTTCAACCAGCTAGTATATGCAATTGCTTATGTACCACCCAATATCACATTTAATTGTAAGATTTTTTGAACCCACATGTATACCTGTAATTTTACATCGCCCTATATTTCAACTGCGCACATTGCTTGCTGCTTGAATTTCCATGCACGCACACATACCTATCACCGTATATCACATAGAAGAGATCTTTCACATAACAATTTTTCTTTTGGATACATTTTACTTGATCTTAAGCTCCGTAAAATGAAAACCGTTACAAACACCCTGTACGATATACTTTCATGGCATATCTTGACATTTAAGCTAGATGTTTACAGATCAAAATTTGACATTTACATTGATTTTTATGGTTTGTTGCAAATATTTTCAGACAAACGGTATACGTCACGTTATAGAAAATTATACGGAATCAAGCTGCCAGCCTAACTCGCACTTGACCAAATTATTTTTTCCTTATTTGGAAATCCGATAAGAATAAACGTTTTTAGGATCAGTCTTGGTTTGTCCATTTTTCACAGCCTACTTTCTCAAAAAATCGTGCCATTATGTAAGATTTCAAGTGACAAAGTTACTTATAAAAAAACACAAAAATATTTTAGCATTTTGATATTTTATTAACTTCAAAATGTATGATTTCAAATTTATTAAATAATATATTAATAATTTATTTAAAAAATATTATTCTTTCCCTTATCTTAGCAATTTCTGAAAAAGTAGTCAATATGGGGTCTCACACAAAATGTAGAGGAATGCTAAGCGAAATTAATTTTGAGGGTTAATGTTGAGAAGCGGGGTATGTAATGGGTGCATATGATAGAATCAGACTACTGATGTACAGAAAGCCTCTTAGCACCAATCCATTTTCATTCGCGACACACCTCACTCGTTGAGCAATACTATTGACGGTTTTAGTCTCAATCTCAGCGGGAAATAGTGTCAACACAACAATGAAATAGGGGTTCTTGTTTGTCATTTGACTAACTCAACTTAGAAGTCCAGTAAGGTTAGCTACAAGTAAGTTGCAGGTCAAGACAAGGATCGATGCAAGAGGGTGCTAAAATGCCCGGGATAAACCAGGCTGCCCAAAGAGGAATCTGGTTTCTTGAATATACAGGATTAGTTGAAAGAACTGGAACCTTTTTATAACGTGAAACTGCAAAGGGAGAAATACCTAATTTTGTGTAGAGATAGATAACATTTGCGTCATTGTCACAATTTTTATAATACTATAATTGATTAATATCTTTATACACAATTTTATTTTATCAAATATTTTAGGTCGGAAATAAATTCATCGTTTCTGTTCTTATTTCCAAAATATTGAATATTTGGAAAGCGTATTAACGCTCAATATAGCAGTCTATTACAAGAATAAAAATTTTGTGCATGGTGGTGGCAGCTTCGAATGATGCGTCTAAGCCATAGTGATACTCCTTCAGCCATAGAATATTCCATTATGCTTATGGCCGGACAACTAATTCTTATAGGAAGGTATTTTTTCCTCGTTTGCTTATGTCTAACATCAGTATTCTTACAGTTAGTGTTATGATACAGCCAGCAACTTCTTGCTCATATTTTAAGTACCTCACGATGTTGCCCATATAAAATCATTTAGTTTTTTTGACCTCATTTGCCAGCTCTGAATAAATTTTCTAATCGCGGCTACAATATATACCGACTAGGTGGCGGAAGATGCTAAATTTTTGCAAATGAAACAGATACAATTCATCAGTGGTGTAGATAACTATATATACATTTTAAATTGTAAAGAAATAATTTCTATAACAAATTATTTTAACTAGTGTTCGCCTAATGGTCGAAATTCGATTTTTATTAGTTTGAACGTTATTGAGGTTCTTTTTATCAAAGTATATGGAGCGATAGAGTCCTCTAGCAACGGAATATACAGGGTGAGTTTTTTTGGTGATCAGTATGGGGATCTCGGAAACTAGCGGAGATAGAGCAATGGTTAAATTGGGAAAGATTGGCAGTTTTACTGGCCCAATTTAATGGCACTTTCGGATTTTTGTAAAAAGTCAGGGCTTACTAGATATTTTGGAAAACCGAAATTCTGTCGATTTAGTCAAATCCCTCTAGCTTCTTTGTTTTTGATTTTATAAAAAAAGTGTAAATATCAAAATTGAAGGGAATTATATCGCAAATATGATTGTCATGTCCTCGTATGAGTGACAGCTCTTGTTTTCGAGATATGACACAAACTTATCTTTTTTTGAATGGAAACCATAGTTGGCTATGACCTCAAAAAATCGGACATTTAGAGCTTTTCAACGATATAATACTCGATATAGTTATTCATAAAAATCACGGAGTAGTCGGAGATTGTTTTCACTTTGATGTTTCCTCATTTGAGAGTAATTCCATTAGTAGTGCTGGAACAGTCGATATTGACAAGTTTTCGTGATAAAATGGAATATTCTAACGAAGAAAAACTGAATATAGTGGAATGTTATATCATATGCCATAAAAATTCAGTTCGTGCAGCTGAGAAATATTTTCATAGATATTTTAATCATCATCAACCTGCTCTATGTACATTTAAGAGGCTTTACGATAGTTTACGCAGATATGGAATGGTAAATCAAAATTCATCTACATCAACTCGTGAGATTGTGGCAGAAGCTGGCACATCTCAACGAACTGTAGTTAAGGTCCTGAGAGCGCACAAGTTCCACCCGTACAAACTTTCGGTTTCTCAAACTTTGCAAGCTGGTGACGAACATCGACTAATTTTGTTTTGTACATGGTTTAGAGACATGTGCCTTGACAATTCACAGTTTTCATTAAAGGTGTTATGGTCAAATGAAACTAGATTTACTAACTGTGGTATCTTCAATAGACACAATGAGCATATCGGGGCTAAAGAAAACCCTTTCCATGTAGAACAAAACGACCCCAGATAAAATTTGGGTTTGGTGTGGTATCATAGGGTCTACTATTCTGGAGCCTTTTATCTATGACAAATCACTTACTGGGGAACGCTACTTGCATTTCTTGCAATACACTTCTCAAGACATTTTGCATAATTTTAATTTAAGAACTCGTTTAGAAATTGAGGGGTTCCAACATGATGGAGCACCTGCTCATAACTCGTTATTAGTAAGACAACATTTAGATAATATCTATCCAAACTCTTGAATAGGAAGAAATGGCCCAAGCGAATGGTCACGATTTGGCAGTTATAGACTTCTGTTTATGGGGTGCGCTAAAAAACAAAGTATACAAAAGAAAGTATGAGACAGTTGGTGACCTAAGGGAGGCGGTATTACAAGCAATTAAAGAAATTGAGGAAAGCGGTAATGTCAATCTTAAAAAGATGCAATTTTTGTCTAAATAACAATGGTAGACTTTTCGAATATAAATTATAACCATTATTATGTACTTTAATTTCTTTTTAGTAAGTACCTACTTATTTAGTTTTTTCGTTATATCTGATATACCTAATAAAAAATCGTTCAATGTTTTTTGGAATAGTTAGTAATAAATCAATCTATTTCATGGCTTACTACGTTAAAAGTGAAAATAAGAGAGAAAAGCATCCATGACTCCGTTATTTTTATACATTACTATATCGAGTATTATATCGTTGAAAAGCTCTAAAAATGTCCGATTTTTTGAGGTCATAGCCAACTATGGTTTCCATTCAAAAAAAGATAAGTTTGTGTCATATCTCGAAAACGAGAGCTGTCACGCAAACGAGGACATGACAATCATATTCGGGATACAATTCCCTTCAATTTTGATATTTACACTTTTTTTATAAAATCAAAAACAAATGAGCTAAAGGGATTTGACTAAATCGACAGAATTTCGTTTTTTCAAAATATCTAGTAAGCCATGACTTTTTACAAAAATCCGAAAGTGTCATTAAATTGCGCCAGTGAAACTGCAAATCTTTCCCAATTTAACCATTGCTCTATCTCCGCTAGTTTCCGAGATCTCCATACTGATCATAAAAAAAACTCACCCTGTATAATATTATTTGATTAATTAATACTGTTTTTAGGTACTAAAAGAAGAACACCTGTTATCAAACTGTATAGTCTTTACCTATTTGTATATCGACACACCGGTATTTTTTATTAACCTTGTAAACTTATTTGCTTTGATTTAATTGTTATGATTATTATTACATCACTGAGATAAAAATTAAAAGAATATATAAACTAACTAGTGAACTGTTTTTTCAATTTTTTTTATCCTTAACGCATATGTATCTTCTATCTTATTCTTCACTGTCATCAAGTTAATGAAGTGTGAATAGTCAATAACACAAGCGTATTTTTATGAGTATTGCTTCATCAAAGCCACATTTTTTTCATGTTGACAGATAACCAACTAATCCACAGACTACTCAGTCGATACGCTGGCGTTGGTAGTATAAGTTGTAGTTATTAACGTTGCTTTCAGACAATTGACAGTTTAGATTTTTATATTTGTATTTGTAGACAGTAAAATGGCTCCTACATTATATATGATTGCCGCTAGTCCACCTGTAAGGTCAGTTCTATTATGCGCAAAGGCTTTAGGGCTTGATCTTGAGACGAAAGTGGTTGATTTGTTTGCTGGAGATAACCTTACACCGGAATATCTCAAGGTCGGTATTATTATTGTTATTAGTTAGTACTGTTCTAATACTATAATTTATAATTGAAAGGTTTTAGTTTTGGTTCGGTAATTAATTACCGCAATCAGCTTCTGAGAGTGAAGCTTAATAAGTATCTAGCTTAGGTCACTTAGGTCTCATTCGCACGAGAGTTTAAAAAGCTTGGCGTCAAAAAACTTTTTTACGGCTTAAATCTCATTGTGAATCGTACTCGTTGCTATGTGGAGGTATAGTAAATTATGAATTCAAATCTAAAATTATTGGCAATAGCTATTGCTATAACCAGCTCTGCAGAGATTGACAGTGACACTGAGGTAATTAATTAGTTTTAATTAATGGTGTTAATTATGTTAGAACTATAGGGCACTTTGCATTAATATTTAATAATTACAATAATTTTCCGTAGGTAAGTATTTTTCTGGTGTAGCGCCAAAGCTTTTTTAATTCCCGCCAGAACAGAAACACGGAGTTTCGTACGCTCCATTCTATTTAACATCCAAGGCTCAACGTCGAAAATGGAGCAGTGTCTGATAAAAAGCACAGCGTTTAAAACCGCTTCGGTGTGAAAAATACACATGGGTTTACATTTGTCAGATTTAAAAGTTTTTTTAACGCCCGTTGAAAAACTGCACGAAAGCGGTTTTAAAACTCCGCGCTTTTTTATCGAGCACTGTTCGATTTTTGACGTTGAGCGTTGGACGTTAAATCGAATTGAGCATACGGAACTGCGTGTTTCTGTTCTGACCGGAGTTAGTGTGTGTGTGGTGGCGCTGCACCAGAAGGGAAAATTATCGTAATTATTAAATATTAATGCAAAGTTATTATATAATTAACAGCATTAATTAGACCTAATTAATAAAAACCTTGTTTTTTATGTTTTCTTAAATTTCAGTGCTTCTGTGTCACTGTCAATCTCTGCACTGCTGGCATCACAATATCCCAAATCTCATTTTGGTGTCTTGAAGAGGGCTCATAATTGGTAATAATTCATCGAATGTGCTAACAGACTTTCAAAAATAATTAAAAAATTTAACAAGATAAATCCTCAAATCTTCATAAAGCAAATCAAACTGTCCTTTTATATATCCTTGATCATTAAGGGGATGTATCAAATATGATTTTATTTTCCATTTATGGTTTCTTGCAACACCAAACATTTTTTGATTTGAATTATTAATTTACTATGAGTCCACATCGCAGCGAGTACGATTCACAATGACTTTTGAGCGGTTCTATGAACACAAATATTGCAAACGGTAAAACAGCGCTAACTTCGGGTTTTAACGCGACGCTTTTTAAACTCTTGGTAACAAAATCAATAGTAAAATGAAACTAACAGCAACTTGTTCTAAAGATAAAACAATTCAAAATTCAAAAAATCGGTAACAATTAAGTTTTTTACCTTTTACACAAAATCTATTCGTGAAACCGTATTTACTACTATGGGAAATGTTGTACAAAAATGAAGACCTACAAAATGAGCAACTATACGCTCAACTTCGTTAATTGGTTCCTGATAATGGATTTTTATAGTTAAAACATTCTTATTAACTGAAAGGGTAGATCTTCTCATACCCAATTTACATTCTAAGTATAAATACTTTAGCCATGGTAGTTTTTGCAAAATTTCAGTCAAACCTATGAAAGATCAGCCTTGAAAAGTTGAAGAGTTGGTCTAGAAACCCCTCGTCTCAAAATTTAAAGTATAAATACATATAGTAGGTAATTGAAAATATTTGACCATTCTGATCTGGCCCCTGTGGACGAGTACATTCGAGAAATTGCTAATGGGTGGTACCTGTGAAACTTTATCTTTATAATAAATACTCTTATTGCAAGTTGTAATTTTATGCAGACACATATTTATATTTCTAGCATAATATGGATTTATGAAATAAGTTTAGTAAAATGGAATGCCAAAACTTGTAAAATGACCTGGGCTAATAGGTAATTGAAAAAATTAAATGATTATGGTGTAAAGTTAGATATATAAGATAATATAACACTACTATGACACGTGAATGTACATTAAAATATTCAGAATTCAATTTTTAGAATAGGCATAACACAGTTATTATCTGTTTTCCCCAATGTATTAATAGTTTATTAAAAATATATTTCTCAACAATTCAAGTGGATGTAAGATGTATAAAAAATATTGATGAGTTTAGATACGAGTATAAGACAAGGAATGCATGTTTAGTGGAAAGAATTCACAACATAGTTCATTTCGAAAACTTACGGAAAGTAATAAAACTACGTTTGTTGCATCTTTTAAAAACAATTTAATAGCTATATTATATAACCATATTTACTATTGGTATGTATCGAACCTAAAGCCGGTTTTACACGCTTTGCATTTGCCGTAGATTCCTAGTCACTACAAACGTTTCCATTGTGCATTATAGAGTAAATCAGAAGCCGAGGTTAAATTGGCCATTTTTGACTTAACCTACCTTTATTATAAAAATTAAGAAATGCGGCAAAGATGTTGTTGAACTTCACATAAACGACTCCATACATCAAGTACCCTTTAGAGTTTACTAGCTTATATAAATTTCGTAGACGTTATAATATATGTACCTATAGTATATCACAATTCACTCTGATATGTAAATATCAATAATAATCAATTTGTGTAGTTTTAGAATTAAAATTACATTTTTATTTGTATTGTTAAAAATCTTCTACGGCTTAGACTAAACGAGATAAGTCAAACGCACATTAAGAATTCCAGTACTGTCCTGCTCTTTTGTGCTGCAGCATTTATAATTAATCTCGTTGCTCTCGAAGACTTTCCTTTAAAAGTTAAAATTTCGTCCCACCTTAGTTTCGTTTTCGTACACACTAGAAATACGTTTTAATGCTAATCGTGTTTATGTTCGGTTTTTATTACGGTGAATAATTTCCAGATAATTCCTCTATTAGTAATGTCAAAGTAAGTATTGATTCTTGACGGTGTGTGGGTTATATTTCCTTTTGCCCACTTAACCATTTGAAGGTTGTCCTCCTGCTTGTTCTCGTCTATATTTGTAGAACAATATATAACCTCTATGACGCATTGAGGTACAGAATTACGTCCTCTTGACACCAAAACTAAATAACGTTTTAAGTAGCATTTTTCCTAAGATTAATCCACCCACTGAGGCAAGTAATTACGTCCTCTTGAGACAAACCTTCAATAATTTTTTAACTACCAGTCTTTCTAAGATTAATGAGGTTTTAATGGTTATTAATAGCATAAAGGGTAGTACAGCCAAAAGAGAGTTAGAAAGTCAATTCGACAACTTCTACCGTGTAAAATGTGAGCGAGGAAAAGGAAAAATTTTGAATGCAAATGCAATTTCGCTATGGCCAGTCCTGACGTCTTTACATTATGTATTTTCCTCAATAGCCTTACATCAATGGTCAAATTGGGCATCACGTTTAAGTGGCATCCATTATAGGTGGTGCGTTCCCGCATTTGTTTAGTGTATTGTGTTCAATTTGATTGAATTACTTCATTGATTTTTAAACTTCTGCACCTTTTCCAAAACCTTCCGTCGCGCTAATGCTAATTGTAAGTGTTTTTTGCGTGTAAAATATAGACAGTATTCGTGTTTTGGATCTCGAGCTGTTTGGACGCTTGGGAGTTTCGTGCAATGTACTCCGAGCTTTCGGTGGCTTTGATTACGTCTGAAGAGACGGCCGCTTTTTGTTGTTATTGCGTTACGATCCGCGAGTTCTTTAGCTGCCATTCGTGACGACCGCTAAACCGCTTTCATTTTGTTTCTTTTGTGTTTACAAAAGCGCATCATTTGTTGTTAAACCCGCATTTTTTGTATATTCAATCAATGAACATTACGTCGCTATTTTTTGTGTAACGTGTTGTCCAGACGAAGCTCTAAAAACTGTTCCTGTTCGCTGCGGGGCTAGCTTCAGAAGAAAGAAACCACCAAGAAAACACCCTTACCTGCAGAGCTTCGACTTAAAGGTTCAGTGATTAACTTTTATTTGGTGATTCATTTATGCGACTGCACGTGTTTTATTGTTGTTCCGCTAAAAGGTCCTTCGTCAATACATATTTGCATTGAACCAGCATTGAACTAAAACCGCATCATCTAATTCATACATTTTTTTCATGATATTATATGTAATGTGTCATCGAAGACATTCCTCTTAATCATCTGATTATTAATTCCCAACTGATTTTATGGTAGTGCTCTCTAGATGCTAATACACCAAAATCTTTTTACGTCACTATTATCATCTTAAGTGCCTCTAGTTATTGTTTTTGTCAGGCAGATAGGTGGTTCTGTCATCCTTTCAATTCTCTATTATGTTCATAGATTTGCAAGTCAAAATCCGTGTTATAACTTCCAGTAAATATTACCTAGTTATTGCAAGTTGTTAACTAGTCTAGATCGACCATCCGTGTCGGCATAGTGTTTTTAGTTTTTGTGGATCCAGTTGATCTGAAGAATTTTATCTTTAATATGCTGGTGCTAAGCAAAATGACGCCAAAATTAATCCGTAGATCACAGATTTGTTAGACAAACAAGCTTAAGAAATCAGTGAATGCATGAAATTAATCCTAAATTTGAAGTCGAACGTCCCTAGACGATCTTTTTGTTAAATTCTGCTGTAGTAGTGCATTAGGATAATACTTATAAAGCAAAACTTGAAATACAAGGCACCGTACTGATTTATCAGTTCAACTTCAAATATCAAACTCTAATAAATAACTCTTCATCACCTATATTTTCTATATTCCTGAGATTAAAATTAATTATTGTTACCAAGAATAGTTTACAATTAATATTTCACTACTAATTTTCTCAGACTATATACACCTCGCCAAATAGTATTAGTCACGCGAATGTCAGCTGATTCACTACTGAAGTCGCTGATCGTCGTCCCATATTTATACCTTTCCCATTTGCTCTCGAATGTTTCAGTAGAAATCATGCTTTCTTGAATGTACTGGAATTTTCTCTACTTTTTATCATCAATCGTGCGTTCAGGGAAATAGTTTTGTCGTTGGTTGTTTATTGCGGGGAAGTGATTTTATTATAGGTACCTTTTTAGTAAGATATCAATTAAACGTTATAACAAGAAGTTAAGTGCTCAGTTTTAGTTTGTAAATACAATACAATTTTCTTTGCTTTGACTTAAATCGATTATTCAACGTCCCATTAGCTCTGGAATTATTCAACTAAATCCGACGAAAACTCCAACTAGATCTATTGACAACCAGCTACTCACAGATTCATACAACACGTTTTTTTTCAGATGAATCCCCTGCATACCGTGCCAACATTGGACGATGACGGGTTCTACGTTTGTGACAGCCATGCCATTATGACATACCTCACATGTAAATATGGGAAGGACAAGTCTCTGTATCCTGAAGATTTGAAAAAGCGCACTCTTGTCGATCAACGCCTCCATTTTGACTCAAGCAAGTTATTTGTTCGGGGTGTAGTGATTTCTGTAAGTATTTGCAATATGCCATCAAAAACTAAATGGCCACGTACTAGTTACGATAACAAGGAAAAACTTCTCCAACACAACTATCTTTAATTACTTTGTTGGGAAACGGGGTAACTAATATATATACAGGAACTAAGCTAGGTTCCGGGTGAATACTCGACTCCTGCTTTGGAGCCATTATCAAGAAGACAAAAAATAAAATAGAGTTTCAGAGTCTAGATCGAACTCGGGGCCTCAACCTGCCTACTCCCCAAGAGTCACTAGGTAACTGAACTGAAGGTGAGTTTGCGCTGCTTCTTTTATTTATAGTTATCGATCGATTAGGAGGGGATGTCGTGTGATGAAGGGGCTGTGAGGTGATTGGTTGGGTGTTGGTGGGCCTGTCTGGTTTTTTAATCTGGCAATTACGGAGGTCCAAGCTGTGGGAACGCGAGTGCTGTCATCGCGTCTATTTGGACAGAGAGGTCATTTCTCTATTTCGATGGCTTCCCGAATAGTGGATGCCCTAAGAGAATTGAGAGATATGATAGTCCTCGAAGTTGATAGATTGCCCTGTTTGGATATGGTGATGCGCGAGAGCTGAAGTCGGATCTTTTTTACGAACTGACAGAGAGTGTTCATATACTCGATGGTTAACGCGCCTGTTGGTTTCCTATAGACGGTATGTGAGAATCTGTCATTGTTGGTTTTTGTTATGAGGACATCAAGAAACGGGAGAGAAGAATCGGACTCGATTTCCATTGTAAACTTTATATTAGAATGTATACCATTGAGGTGTTGTAGAAAGAAGTCTATAGGAAACCAACCCATACCAATCGATACTTAAATGCCCAATCACACCACCACCCTGCCCAATTGAGTTCTGTAATGAAATCTTTACGCGCAGACTCACCTTCAGTTCAGTTACCTAGTGACTCTTGGGGAGTAGGCAGGTTGAGGCCCCGAGTTCGATCTAGACTCTGAAACTCTATTTTATTTTTTGTCTTTTGATAATGGCTGCAAAGCAGGAGTCGAAACGTCGAGTATTTAATAAATTCAGACGCGGTTCTCACCCGGAACCTAGCTTAGTTCATAATAATGACCGCGGAAGCCTCTCAGAACATATATATATATATATATATATATATATATATATATAGAGGAAAATTGTCTTTACATAACACTATTCTGAAAATGTTTTCTGGTTGGAAAATGATATTATTAGTCAGCTTTACCTGATTTAGTGATAATTTGTTCTCATTATCATATTGAATAAGATTAACTAACATTCTATTTTATATTACTACCTAGCAGTGGCAGTATGAATCTTACTGATAAAATTTTAGTCACTATCTATGAGTCATAAAAAGTAATTCCTAACCTAATCAACCTTATTCAATTATATTGGGGGAAACCGGAATGGTCGAAATATAAATAAAAATTCTCATCACCGACACATTTTGTAACATCTTGAGATTCAAAAATGGTGTCGATATACGGTTTTCACAGGATTGTTAATAATTTATTCTTCTTTCTGATTCCGTTGTCCAAACTACATGTTTACATTTAATATTTTTGAGAAAAAACGTGATTTCTAAAAAATGGATAGCGCCCTCTGGCGTTTCGGTTATTCATTAGAATTGTTATAATATATACTCCATAGATTAGTAGACTAAAGCCAATTCCTAAAAGCTCAACTTCGTAAAAATCTGTTAAGCTAAACCAGAATGACGAGAGTTTGTTTTGAATAAGTTTCCCACTCACCCCTATCGTTTACTTGACTAGATAGAACCAAATACTTCTACTAAAGTAGGCGGGATGTTTCTAAAAATACGTTTTTCTGGTTTTGGAATACTTTAATTAGGTAAATGTTGTAAAAAAAGAGCGATTTGCACTTTTGGTGTTCAGTTATGCCCTCTAGCGGTCATCGTACTAAATAATTTCTAGGTTTTTCTCGTGGCCATTTTCGTCTAGGATATTTTCCCCTTAAGGTGTACTACTAGCCGTTATTGAGATATAGATTGCGGCCATTCTTCGTTGCCCACCCTGTAGATAAATTTGTATTTTGTATCTAATTGTTTTGGAATACCATGCTTCTACAAATATTAATGCTGTAGAATACGGGTACACGAAATATAAATTCCCTCTACATTTACAGTTCTATTCTCACTTTTCAAATTATCTAAAAAATTTGCAACAAATGATGCTTTGACATTCAAAGTCTTCAAATATGAACCAAATGTATGTGTAATTGGTACTTTTTTTAGAGAAGCATAGTCTTCCACGGAGCAAAGGAGGTAAATGAAGAAGAAAAGAAAGCATTACTCGAAGCTTACGATTTCGTAGAGAAATTCTTGGAATCCAGTGATTGGGTAGCCGGCGATTTTCTTAGTCTTGCAGATTTCAGCATTATAACTTCTATTACGTCTTGGGACAAGGTGGTTCCTGTTGAGGACTCTCGGTATCCAAGAATAAAGTCTTGGTGGAAAAAAATGGAACAACTTCCATACTACAAGGAAGCAAATATTCCTGGACTAAATGATTTCGAGACCTATGTCAAGAAGGCTTTGCAATCCAAATGAAAATCGTAGTTTAGATCAGTTGTCTGTAAATATGAAACTCTTAAATTTTTCCAAATAAATTTGATTACAATTATACTTAGTGTTTAACTTTTTCTGATGAGTCACTTTGAAAAGGTGAATAATGTGCATAATAATAGCATTTCTTGTCGTTTACAAAGCAGTTACTTAAAATTTACAAAGAACAGTGACACAATTAAAGGCCGCACTATTTAAACTATTTTATTAGTAAACCTAAATAAAATTTGACTTGAAAACTAGTTTATTCTTTGAATTTAAGCAAAATTGAGCAAACTTTTCCAGTCAATAATGACATTTCGTTAAATTTGAAGACGCGAGATGTAAGATCGACATCTAGGATTTTCGAAAGAATTAGCACACAGAGGTCCCGAATCTGGAGCCTTTCCGTGTAATTGCTGTTCTCTCTTAACTCCTAGGGCAGAATGTCACCATAAAATTTTCAGGTTACTTCACCTGTCAGAGATATTGAATACTCTCTTCGAGGTGTCATTCCTTTGTACGCAAGACAATATTTATTATATATTATATACATTGTTTCTGGTCAGGGAACCTTCATCAGTTGCGCTTCCCACAATTGAATGTCCTCTCGAACACTTCTTATGCATTTGATGCATTTCGTCAAATTTGAAGACGCGAGATGTAAGACCGACATCTAGGATTTTCGAGAGAATCAGTACACAGAGGTTCCGAATCTCGAGCCGTTCCGTGTAATTGCTGTTCTCTCTCAACTCCTAGGACAGAATGTCACGATAAAAATTTTCAGGTTACTTCACCTGTCAGAGATATGGAATACTCTCTCGAAAATCCTAGATGTCTCATCTCGCGTCTTCAAATTTCACGAAATCTTTCAAATACATAAAAAAGTGTTCGAGATGACATTCAATTGTGGGAAGCGCAACTGATGAAGGTTCCCTGACCAGAAACAATATATGTTATATATAATATATAATGTATATTGTCTTGCGTACAAAGGAATGACACCTCGAAGAGGTCAAAAACGGTATAAAATGGCTGAATTTCAAAAAAATCCCTTATACAGTTTGTTTCTAATTTGAGGTGAGGTCATGACCTCTAAGTTATGATTTATTAAATATAGTATTTGTTAGAAATTATTGAAAATGTTCGTATCTGTCATTTAAATTAATAAACATCGGCATCGACTGCAAAAATCAGTGAAATTTGTAGAACTTTGCAACAGATAGGCCAAACTGTTGAGACTATAATTGTGTATTTCTAAAAAAATAAACATCCTAGTAAGAAATTTATAAATAAATAAGACTGCATGATTCACTTTCTAAAAGTATGGACTATAATTTTGGCTACATGAATAAATAAACAATTAACAACTAAAAAGCAAATAATAAAATTTTTGTACAACAATTAGATATTTATTTTGCAATCGATGCAGAGTAAAACTTCGAAAAATATGCTTACCTAATTATAGAAGATTCATTTACTTTCTGTTTAACTTGGTATTTAATTGCTGCAGATAAATATTAATATATTATTAGTTAAGTAACGAGGTGCTTTTTAGGGTTCCGTATATACAATATACGGATACTCTTATAATATCGCTCAGGATTTCTGCCTCTGTCACATGACAGCCATTTTCTCCTAAACTACTGGACGGAAGAGATTGAAATTTGGTATCAATGTATAGTTTGGTGACCCAATCAGGAGAACATATCGTAAAAGAAAAAAAAATGATTTTAGGGGTACTTCTGGGGGGAAACTAAAAAAATCGACCGTTCCCCCCCCTGATCTCCGAAACTACTGAGCCTAAAATTTTGAAAAAAATAGGAAATATAGAGCGTTGTCCGAACTTTACAGGAAAATTAACATTAATGTTAAGCAAATTGTAGCATGTAATATATCAAATGAAAGGTCTCATTCTGAGGTTCATATTTAAAAAAATATATTTAAAAAGATATTAACGAAAATATACCAAAATTTACCCATCCCCCCCCTTATCTCCGAAACTATAAATCGTAAAGTTTTGAAAAAAAATAGATTTATAGGTTCTGACCTGAAGTTTACTGGAAAAATAAGGAGAAACCTCTACTTTTAATTTTGGGGAGCCAATTACTCTAACCCATCATGTTATATATCAAATGAAAGGGCTCATTACGACGAAAACAAATATATCGCATTCTTATCTCCGAAACCATAAGCTGGGATGGAGGTATAGCCTCTTACCTGAACTGGCCTCTGTTTCTAACCCATCATGTTATATATCAAATGAAAGGGCTCATTATGAAGACAGCATAAGCATGGAGGTATAGCCCCTCACCTAAACTTTACTGGAAAATTAAGGAGAAACCCCTAATATTTACAAATTATAGAATTAAATGGAAAATTAAAATTGTTTCTAACCCATCATGTTATATATCAAATGAAAGGGCTCATTATGACGAAAACAAATATATTTTTGATTAAAAGACGCATCCCCCTCCTATCTCCGAAACCATAAGCTGGAAATTTTGAAAAAATAATGGAGGTATAGCCCCTCACCTGAACTTTACAATGTAATAGACAAATTATAAAATTAAATGGAAAATATAAAATTAAAATTGTTTCTAACCCAGCATGTTATATATCAAATAAAAGGGCTCATGATGAACAAAACAAATATATTTTTTCCATATTTATAAAATAAATTAATTAAAAGATATTAACAAAAATATAAAAAATTTTACCCATTCGCCCCTTATCTCCGAAACCATAAGCTGAAAAATTCTGAAAAACTGGAAGTATAGCCCCTCACCTGAACTTTACTGGAACAATAAGAAGAAAACCCTAATATTCATTTTGGGGGGGCAAATTATAGAATTAAATGGAAATTAAAAAATTATAATTGTTTCTAACGGGTCATGTAATATATCAAATCTCAGGGCTCATTAATATTTTAAAATATATTAAAAAAATTACCCATTCTCCCCGTTATTCCCCAAACTCTAAGACCTCTTTTTTTTTGTTTATAGGAAAAATATGAAAAAAATACCTAATTCTATTATTTGGCCTCCAAATAATAGAATTAAACGGAAAATAAATTACTAGAAAACCCCCATAGTAATTCTAGGGACAAATTATACAATAAAATGGAAAATAAAGATTCAGTTTTCAAACGCATCATGTAATATATCAGATAAAAGGCTCATTATGTGAATTACAAATATATCATATTTTTAAATCATTTGTATAAAAGATATTAAAAATATTAAATATCGACTTAATTCCCACTTTAGAAACTACACTATTTAAAATTTGAAAAATATATTTTATTTATATTTTTAAATAATTTGAATAACAGATTTAATAATTTATAATTTAAACTTTGACCTATTTTGCCGTTTTTCTTCCAATCTACAGAGCCTCAAAACTCAGACAGTAGATTATAAAAGGCATTTCTGAAAGTTTATTAGTAAAGTAAAACTCTAATGTTACTTTTTGGGGGCCAAATTAGAAAATTGAATACATATGTATTGTGATAAATATCAAGCGAATCCTAAAGCAGATAAAATAAAAAGTCTATGTGTGGAAAATCAAAGTGTATATTTTTTATAAATTTAAAACGCTTCTTTTAAAAGATATAAGGGTAAGTATAAGAAAATGCACTCATTCCCTGCTTGTCTGAAACTGGAATATTCGAATCTTGAAGGTGGTACGGAACCCTAAGTAGGCGACTCCAACTCGCACTTGACCAAATTATTTAGTAATATTATGACATAATTCCGTTTTCAAATATAACTTTTTCGATATAGCAAAAAATAATTATTTTTCTTTTCCCAAAATATTGATTATTTTGAAAATTGCAAAAACACGTCAAAAGATTTGTTAAGGGAGACAGACATATTTGGCCATACTGACCGTTAATTAAATTGCATTCCCTTCAGCCCAGGCTAGCCACTCAATTTTTTTGAACTTATCGTAAGATAAAGCCAGTTTAGAAAGAAATTCAACGTTTTTGATATTCCATCAACATTGAAGAAATTTGCGAATTAAAACTTGATTCCTTGAGATTTTTCTGATCTCTGATGTTATTGACGAATAATAATTAAAATAGATACTTCGCTTATAATTTTAAAAACTTTTTGCTATTACGACAGTGAAAATGAAACTGACAATGGATCGTAAAGCATTTTATTATAACAGATGTACGAAATGGTCTTCATCAGGGGCGGCTCTCGGGGCGGCTCTCCCTTAAGTGCACTCGTGCGCTGAACCACCAAATTTAATAAGCTTTTAATAAGGTTAAAAATCAACACAAAATATTTAATAAATATCATTTCAATAACAATGAATTTATCATAAAACTGTTTAAGCTCTAATCCAAAATTATATTAAGACTTGAAAGAATATTTCACCGTGCACTTCGGCTAGCGCAGGGTGAAACTTATATAGCTTCTATGAGACACGATATAACACACTTAGCGCGTGAGATAGAAGATAGTTAATGCAAACTGTATGGAGTAATGGGCTGATTCTCGTACGCCGCGAGGAGACCCCAAGCTGTGCTGATATTGAACATTTCAATAATTCAAATTTTTGTTTACGTGATTTAATTAGTGGTTGCTTTGTTTTTGTCCTCGTAGTCTATGAAAGAATATTTAATATACAGTGTGTGTGTGTTTTCATAACTGTGAAAATGAGTATCAACTTTATCATTGACTATATTAAAAACAATAATAAATAGTTTCAAAACAAATTAGATATAAAATTCGCTGGTCCACCTAGGCCTTATTTTAATTGAAAACAACAGTGCAAAATGAAAAATTAACTATTTACACGAAGTTTTAAAAGTGAAATTTATAATAAAAACAAATTGTTGTGTGGATGTGATTGCATCAATACATTATTTTGTTTTCCTTGCATAGCGGGGAATCAATTTGGACGGAAACTGGAGTGAAGGATTAAACCGTTTCTTAGAAATACGATGTCTCAGGACTGGTTAAATGCCAGATTTTAATAAAAAGGTCATTGAACATTTCGCTTTCGAAAAAAGTCGAGGAATATTTAAATTAATAAAAAATAAATGCACTATTAGCAAAGCTATGGTTTCTTTTGTTGCATCTTTGAATCCCAATATTCGACCAGTAAAGTGCACCACTAGTTTCATAACCCACCAGCCGCCAGTGGTCTTCATTGTATAGCATGTTTGGCGAAGAGTACTGTTTCGACGTGTAATTTTTGAGGTGCGCCACTGTGTATTACTTCTCATATAACAATAAATAAATAATAAATAAATTCTTTATTTATACGTTGTCATTTAAAAATTGATGTACAGTGCATCCCATTTTGGTTGAGATTGCCAGGTTACTCGGTTGTTATTGAAGATAGAGTCTTGCGGTTTTCACATACCTGTTCTACTTTTTTGTGAAACTCAGGATGGCCATATCAGATTTTGCATAAGTGTTTCCATTTATAAGATACAGGGCGATTTTGATAATTTATACTTTTTGGACCCCTTCTATATCTACGAAGTTATTAGAAATACTCTTGCGCTAAGAACTACGTCTAATAGAAAATTTTGCATAGAATCCAGTGGAGTACTCAATACTTTTTTTCCGAGTATGGTTTTGAAGATACTACACAACATTATATATTTTTAAATGGAACACCCTGCATTTTATTATTTCATTGAATTCGTTATTTTTTTCCCTTTAAAATAATGTATAATACAATACACATGGTATTATTAGAAATGCTAAAAAACACTAAAAAAACTGAGTTTTTTGCTAGTAGGCCATGTATTTTCCATTTAAAAGGAGAATCAAACAAATAATTCCATTTGAGATTTTTTATAGGAGTTTATCAGCAAAGAAAAATAATGTTAACAATAATTCAATAACATGAAACACGAAATTTAGGTACCTAAAAGCAACTAATAAATAGTTATACATCGTTCATTATGTATAACAAACAGAACAAGTATTACAAATCAAATATCTATCTTAAAATTAATTTTGAACATTATTTATTACTTTATTGATTTAACTGTTCAAATTGTTGTCCATTTTCCCTAACACATAATTGGCAAACCTTTCCATCTCGCATGAATCCATTTAAAATTATTATAGAATTCCGCCTTTCGGAACAATATTTTATCTACTGAGCGCTGGAGAGAAAAACGCAAATCTGCAAAGCTGTCATTGTTAGTAACTATTGTGTTTTATCGTGTTTGAGTTTACAAGATCATTATATAAATAATTATTCGTGAGTTTGCTGGTTGATAATTGATAATGGCTGGAAGAGAATTCGTTTTTCAAAATAACGAAAAATACGATATGATACAAGGTTTAAATCAATGTTATGAGAATGTTGAAGAAGCTTTAGAACTATATTTCCACAGGTATAAAGTACGAGTATTTTACCATAAGATATTTCATGAAATCGCGTTTTTAAAACTTTCAGATATCCAGAGAGGCATCAACCTAGTCGAGCAACTATATTTAGACTAAAGAATAATTTACTAAGTTTTGGTGCATATTCTAAACCTCGATCAAAGGTGTATAACAAAGAAAATCGAGAAATGAATGAAATAAATGTATTAGCTAGCGTTCATGCCTATCCCCAGACTTCTTGTGCGAAATTAGAAAATTACACTGGAGTTTCTCAATCACGGGTCCAAGGGACAATGATTTTGTAAGGAAAGTTATTTGGTCAGACGAATCTCATATAAGCAGTGCCGGTATATTTAACAGGCAGAATACAAGATACTGGTATGATGAGAACCCGCACTTAATTTTTGAGCGACAACAGCAGGGTCGATTTGGTTTTAATGTAGCCTGTTTCATACTGGGGACAAAAATAAAGTACCGCATTTTTGAAGGAACCCTTACCGCCAATAGGTACTTGACAATCCTAGAAGACTTATTACCCGAAATATTGGAAGATGTTCCCCTCGCCTTTCGCAATTCTATACACTTTCAACAAGATGGCTCCCCTGCCCACAATTCTAGATTAATTGGGCGCTTTTTAGAAAATAATTTTCAAGGATGTTGGATAGGAACACATGGACCAATTACGTGGCCTCCAAGATCACCCGATTTATCTATATTGGACTTTTTTTTGTGGGGTTATTTGAAAAATAAAATATATACCAACAGACACAACAGTCGCGAAGAACTTCGTGCCGCAACGGAGGCAGCTTTTCTGGATTTACAAAGGAGACCTGTTATAATTTTAAATGCACTCAGGCGTATTGAAAAGGTTTGCCAATTATGTGTTAGGGAAAATGGACAACCATTTGAACAGTTAAATCGATAAAGTAATAAATAATGTCCAAAATTAATTTGGACATTATTTATGTATTGTTATACATAATGAACGATGTATAACTATTTATTAGTTGCTTTTAGGTATCTAAATTTCGTGTTTCATGTTATTGAATTATTTTTAACATTATTTTTCTTTGCTGATAAACTCCTATAAAAAATCTCAAATGGAATTATTTGTTTGATTCTCCTTTTACATGGAAAATACATGGCCTACTAGCAAAAAACTCAGCTTTTTAGTGTTTTTTAACATTTTTAATAATACCATGTGTATTGTATTATACATTATTTTAAAGGGAAAAAAATAACGAATTCAATGAAATAATAAAATACAGGGTGTTCCATTTAAAAATATATAATCTTGTGTAGTATCTTCAAAACCATACTGGGAAAAAAAATTGAGTACTCCACTGGATTCTATGCAAAATTTTCTATTAGACGTACTTCTTAGCACAAGAGTATTTCAAATAACTTCGTAGATATAGAAGGGGTCCAAAAAGTATAAATTATCAAAATCGCCCTGTATCTTATAAATGGAAACACTTATGCAAAATCTGATATGGCCATCCTGAGTTTCACAAAAAAGTAGAACAGGTATGTGAAAACCGCAAGACTCTATCTTCAATAACAACCGAGTAACCTGGCAATCTCAACCAAAATGGGATGCACTGTACATGTCAAGGACTAAAAGTGATTAGTGCACAAACTTACATAAAAACATGATAAAACATACATATTAAAACATAAGACAACACAGACTATTGAACGCCAGTGGATTATCACAGATTGTACTAAATAAGATTTGTATCACTCTCCTATATTTTGCAGCAACAGTTTTTTTAGTTTTGCTTTGAACACCCGATATGGTTCTGCTTTGAAATGTTCAGGGAGCCTATTAAATAGTTTTACACCCATATTTGACGGTGAGTTTTCATATTTACGAGTCCGACTTCAACTGGCTTAAAATAAAAATCGTTTAGAAACCGTGTAGAATCAATCACTATTTTCTGACATACTATTTTTTTATCTGATTTAAGGTACAATTCTATTATTTTAGTGTATTCTTATGTATATATATATATATATATATATATATATATATATATATATATATATATATATATATATATATATATATATATATATATCTTTCTCTCTCTTTTTCGCCCCCTCTCTCTAATTTGTATTTTTTGTAAATTCTCCAAATATTTTTTAACTTTTTTATTCGTTTTATTATTCGGACCACTTCTATAAGTATAACTCTAATTTACTCTTAATTGCCACCACTCTGTATATGTTTGTGTGTATTGGTCACCCAATATAAATTATTGGTCAACTGAACCACCATGTACAACTATAATTCAACTCCACACGATGTTGCAACTGTATAAGTTGTAATCCTCTCCACCCTATTGACTGTTTCTATTTTTCTATTGTTTAAGTTACACTGTATACCTATAATTTTACTTCGCCCCATACGTCAAGTATAAGCAACTACTTATGTTCCACATTAAATAACAGTTTTTAACCCCCCAGTATATCTAGTCCACTCCACCTTACATTTCAGTCGTCCTGTATATGCAACTGCTTCTAACATTTTTTGAACCCTCCGCCCTATAACTCAAATATCCTCACTGCATATGCTTATTTAACAATTTTTTTAACGGTTTTTGATTCACTTTGTATAACTATAGTTTTACTTCACTCTTATTTCAACCACATACTATATACAACTGCTTATGTACCACCCAATATCATATTTAATTGTAAGATTTTTTGAACCCACATGTATAACTGTAATTTTACTTCGCCCTATATTTCAAAGGCGCACATTGCTTGCTGCTTTAATTTTCATGCACGCACACATACCTACCACCGTATACCGCATCGAATTCACATAACAATTTTTCTATTCGATACATTTTACTGGACTTTAAGCCCCGTAAAATGAAAACCGTTATAAACATCTTGTACGATATACCTTCATGGCATATTTTGACATTTAAGCTAGATGTTTAAGATCAAAATTTGACATTTACATTCATTTTTACCGTTGGTTGCAAATATTTTTCCGATTTTCAGAAAAACGGTATATTTTACGTTATAGAAAATTATACGGAATCAAGCTGGAACATCTCTTTGTAGAATACAATTTAAAATAGTGAAATTGGTTGTAAAGAAAACAGTGTAGATTCATTGAAATTAACTGAAATGTAGTGTCTTAATTACTGTTTTTTTCTAATTTTCTGGAAAACCATAAATCTCACGTTATAGAAAATTATAGGGTACCTTTCTGTAACATTCCTTAATCATCACAATTGCCTAAGCCATCACTGAGCAAACAAAAAAATCGATAACCTCATCCTTTTTGGAAGTCTGTTAAAAATGACAATAACTTTTTTCGTTAAAATAGAAAAAAATGCTAGTAAATGTCTTCGTTTTTTTCTATAGTCGCTTCAGTGTAGTTGTCTTACTTAATTAGTTTTCTTTATGTTCAAAGTAATAACTGTGCTAGAGAAACTGCTCGTAAATTCAGTGAGAGGCATCCAGAAAGACTAGTAAGGCATAAATACTTTACTGAATTGTGGAATAAATTCAACGAAACGGGATCCGTGGTTAACAAGAAACGCTAGCCAAAAAGAATCGATGACATTGAAGTAAGCAGTATTAGGACAAGGAATGGAACCGAAAAAAAACTTTAAGTCAAAATCAGGTGTTCCAGAAGTATTGTTCATAGAATTCTGAAACGTGATAAGCTCGATCCCTGCAAAATTAGACCGGTCCAAGAATTAAATGAAGAACGAGTTTGACAGAAGAATAGAATTCTGTGAAACATTGTCCGGTCACATAAAAACAATCCCAATTTTTTATGCTCCTATTATTTAAATGGTGAGGTAAATAGTCATCTATCACTGCCGATACTGGAGTAACATTAATCCACAGTTATTTAGAGAGACTCATACTTAACGAACAAATTATTCTTTGGGGCATTGAAAGTCCCGCGTGTATGCTACTCTGCCAGAGTCATGGGATGATCTGAGACAAACTATATGCAACTTAACCGGTAACCCCAAAGACAAAGTACCTAACGAGGATCGAGGAGTTTACGAAATTTCATGTCGCGATTGCCCACAAAGCTACATCGGTCGTACCAATAGGCGCGTTAACCATCGAGTATATGAACACTCTCTGTCAGTTCGTAAAAAAAGATCCGACTTCAGCTCTCGCGCATCACCATATTCACACAGGACACTCTATCAACTTCGAGGACAGTAGGATTATCATATCTCTCAATTCTCTTAGGGCATCCACTATTCGCGAAGCCATCGAAATAGAGAAAAGACCTCTCTGTCTAAATAGACGTGATGACAGCACTCGCCTTCCCACAGCTTGGACCTCCGTAATTGCCAGATTAAACAAACCAGACACGCACACCAACACCCAACCAATCACCGCACAGCCCCTTCATCACGCGACATCCCCTCTTAATCGACCGATAACTATAAATAAAAGAAGCAGCGCAGATTCACCTTCAGTTCAGTTACCTAGTGACTCTTGGGGAGTAGGCAGGTTGAGGCCCCGAGTTCGATCTAGAGTCTGAAACTCTTTTTAATTTTTTGTTTCTTGATAATGGCTCCGAAGCAGGAGTCGAAACGTCGAATATTTAATAAATTCAGACGCGGTTTTCACCCGGAACCTAGCTTATTGCATATATATATATATATATATATATATATATATATTTGTTTTTAAGTTTTCGCGGGCACTAAATGTATTACCATATATATATATATATATATATATATATATATATATATGTTTTAGGTGGTTTCCGGGAATTCATCCGCGTAATTGAAAACTGATCCCTGCGGGATCGATGGTAAAATGACGACGTTTCGGCAGAGTCACATCTGCCCTCTTCAGGTCGGTTCGCATAATTCTCGTAGCCTTCTGCTTTCGCTTCTAGTTACTCGAATACGATATATATATATATATATATATATATATATATATATATATATATATATAATAGATGAGTATTTTTTGTAAACCGATTTGATTTATTATGTCACTGAGATACAAATTAAAATAGTATATAAACTAACTAGTGCTTTTTCGCATTGTTTTCCATCTTCTATCGTAGTCTTCGGTTTAATCAAATTAAGAAAGGTCAATAGTCAGTAAAACCGGCGCATTTTTATGAGTATTGCTTCATCAAAGCGATATATTTTTTTTATTTTAATGAGTAAACAACTAGTCGCCACGTCGCCAGACTACTCAGTCGATACTTTGGCACAATGAGTATAAGTTGTATTTAAATATTTTTTTCAGATAATTGGCAGTTTAGATTTGCACATATGTAGTAGTTGTAGACGACAAAATGGCTCCTACTTTATATATGATTAGCGGTAGTCCACCTGTAAGGGCAGTTCTATTATGCGCAAAAGCTTTAGGCCTTAATCTTGAGATTAAAGAAGTTGATTGGTTTGCTGGAGAAAACCTTACACCGGAATTTCTCAAAGTAAGTATTATTATTGTTAATAGTCCTTACTGTTTTAAGACTATAGTTGAAAAGTTTTTTGTTTTGTTTGGTAATTACTTACTGTAATCAGCTTGTAAGAATGAAGCTTAATTAATAGAGGTAATTGAAAAAAAAAGAAAATAGTTGTGGTGTATGTATGTTATATAATAACACTACTATGACACCTGAATGTACATCGCATTACACTATTCAGAATTCGATATTCACAATAGCCATAACACAGTCATTGTTTGTTTTTTCTCAAAGTACAAATGGTTCATTTGAAATATACTTCTCAACAATTGAACTGGATATGACAAAAATAAGGAAAGGTTTGGAAAAAAGAAAAGGAATGAATATGTTCAGTGAAAACAATTAACAATAAAGTTCATTTCAAAAAGTGATGAAAAGTAATAAAACTACTTATGCAGCATCTTTAAAAAATAATTTAATTAATTAATATTTCGTATCGATATGTATCGAAACGAAAGCCGGTTTTACACGCTCGGCACTAGTCGCAGACTCGTAGCCTCAACAAACGTTTGGTTAAATTTGGGGAACCAAATATCAACATCCAAACGCTTGGAGTTATACTCTTTAAGAATTGATTTTCACTTAAAGCCCCCGGTATGAAAATTTGGTGGTAGAAACAGAAATGTTATGTTCGATTAAATTAATTAGTGTTAGCGCTTTCTATTGCAATTTTCAGAAAAGATTATGATAACAGGCTGCGTGTATAACTTTTTGTAATATATTAATAGGCGTATCTGACAATAGATTATAGCACAAGAATTATTTCTTCAGAGAGAACATTATAATTAATCAATGGTGTTAAAACCATACTTATCAGCGCTTCCGGTTCTAACGGAATTAGAAGTCAAATTGTTTGTTTTAAAAGGATCATACTACATTTTATTACATTTTTGGATTCTACATATTTTATGTATAATACCCTGTACCTAAGTTTAACCTTTTTTGGAATATTTAAATTTTCATGGCAAATTTGACGATTGCAAGCTCTAAAATAATGACCAATTTCCCCTAAAGAAGCGTTTATTAGTTGATTTGAATTGCCTTGTAAAAAAAGTATCGACTTTATTAGTTTCTGTTTTTTGATAATTATTAATACAGGGTGATCCAAAATAAAAAATCCAATTTACATTTAAAAAATCGTCAAATCTATTTTTTTTTCAAATAGATACGACCCGTTTTCAAAAATGTATCATTATTTTTATGTGTGTTTTATGTGTATATTCAAGGAAAAAAATCAAATGTTTCCAGATCTATTCTGACCTCCTTTTCAATGGTCAGAAATATAAAATGCAAAATTTTGCATTTTATATTTCTTTGCCATTGACAACGGGATACGATCTAAACGTTTAGAAATATAAAGTAATTTCGTAAATGGTGGTATTCTTTCCCATAAAGTGCCTAAACATTGACAAAATTTGTTACAACTATCTTTCAGGCAACAAAGTGAGCTGTCATTTATCTTATCATTAATTATGCAGGGACGCTTAAGACATACGAGGGAATATTTTTTAAATTTATTTATTATTTACAGAGGATGTGATAAAGTTATTTCAAGAGTATGTGATATATTTGCGAACGCCATATCCTCAGAAATGGAAGCTAACACCGAAAACTCTTAAAATAATTATAGAAAACTACAAAAATATGGATCAGTAAAAGCTACCCTGAACTTCGAAACATTTTTCGAATCTATAGCTGATTTGCAGCGATCTACCCGGTTATAACTATACATATAGAAATCTCTTATCTATGGTTATAACGTTGGTTCTATCGTTGGTTGACAGTCGTTGTACTTTGACATTTCTCTTTTCAACACTGCAGTAGAACTCATTCGCTGGAATGCAATTTGGTTCAACCAGAAAAGGTCAAAATCATATGTTATATTGTTTTGTTTTTGTTTATTTAAAATTTTATTTATGTGCTAAATAAGTGATTTTTGCAAAACTGATCAAATATTTATTGTTAAATGTGTATGTAAACATGTCATTTAAGAAGAAGACAGACAATAAAAAACAACTACTGCTTTGGTTTACTACTGGTTGAAGATATTTCAAACAATGACGTAACAAAGGGCTCATCTGTGACGTCATTAGTATTAACCAAAACCGCTAGAATGTTTCTTCAAATTCTGTTCTAACATGTTGCATACATTTTTTCATTGCAGTTAATGCGGTGTTGTACACTGTTGTTTCTGACACTGCTCTTTATGTGTAGTAAAATCTTGTTTTAGCCAAAAAATATATGCATGGTTTGTATCATCACTTGTGCATTGTAGGGAAATAAATTCTTTCGCTAATTGTTTATTTAGGGGAAGTAGTTTTTATTAAACGTAGTTAATCTGCAGAGGGTTTTCTTTTTACTAAGTTAAAAATTAAGCGTTGTAACAATATGTTATGTTTTTGTTGTGAACACATGTTGAGGTTTAGCTTGCAAATGATAAAAATTCAACCCTAATCAACAACATAACAACAAGTAAAACTTATATTCATACGGAACATCGAACCAACGAAAAGGAAACAAGAAAACTTCAACCAGACCTATTGACAACCCACTACTCTACAATTTCATATAACACATTTTCTTTCAGATGAATCCGCTGCACACCGTCCCAACATTGACGATGACGGGTTCTACGTTTGTGACAGCCATGCCATTATGACATACCTCACGTGTAAGTATGGGAAGGACAAGTCTCTGTATCCTGAAGATTTGAAGAAGCGCACTCTTATAGATCAACGCCTTCATTTTGACTCAAACATGTTATTCACTCGCGGTGCAGTGATTTCTGTAAGTACTTGCAATATGCAATCAGTCACTAAATCGTTGTTGCATCATATTGAAATAAATTTCGTAAAATTTCCTGTCTAGTGATGTCCCACAAGTGCATAAAAGATTTGAGTATCATTCAAAATATCCCAGTTCGTAAAGTTAGGCCTTAATTTTTCTAAGTATGCTATGATTTATTTGTTGCAAAATAACATTAATACATAAGAAAGTAATGTATACCTATTAACGCATTGAATTTTTAATAGAACATGAACGTATAGAAGGAGGCCTTGATATATTTGTCGCAAAAAACAATAATAAGTAATATGTTAAACGTATTTTCAATAGAATATGAACCTAAATAACGACTTCTCAACAGGGCGGAATTAGTAATTAATAGCCCCATTCATAGGCGTAATGTAAAATATTTTTAAGTGATTAACAGTTTCCTAACGAGGTATTAATCTACAGAATTGCAAATTGACGACCATTTGCATCGAGAAATTTTTGACAAATGGTTACTGTTTTTCGTATAACCTTAGCAAGTGTATTTCCGTTATTACTATTTCTAAATGTATCCAAAATTCTGTCACAGGTAAGTTAGATTCAATTACCAATGACCCCATACCAAACGTTCTTCCAAATCTAGTCTGTAGACATCCTTTTGTCACTTCGTGAGGGGTTTCCACGGCCCAATAATGAGCGTTGAGCTTATTACAAACTACACAATTCAAAAACCAATTAATTCTCATTTTACCACAAGATATGATTTACATATTCCTTACACTTCCTAGTATACCACACCGAAGAGCATTCGTCTTGGGAAATCAGTTTCGTTAGATACTAAGAACTGGTTTTGCATGGAGGGTACTTATTCTTTTTTAACACTGTATTGGCAAAGGAAATTTTAGTTCAACAGTTCTTTCAGACACATTAAGGTTTTCGTTGACAGCTTGTAAAATGTTTTTACCCATTTTCATTTTGGTACCAATTAAAAAATTATAATTTTTTCAGGAAACCGACTTATAGGACAATTTTTTTTAATATTATTTTGCAACAAACAAGTTATGGCCTCCTTGGAAAAATTAAGGCCTAACTCAATTTTTTAATGAATTTCTGAAATATCACTGGACTGGAAATTTTACACTCTTTCAAAAATTTTAAAATGCAATATGGCGGCCATAAGAAAAATGACAGTTGGGGAACTTTGATTTTTAAAGCTTCTTTAGAATGTACGATGAATTTCAATATAACTTTATTTAAAATATCATATGTCTGAAGGGCTCCAGTTGAAGATTATTTAAACTTTTTGAAAATTTTGAAAGATACAATTTTCTAAAAAAATATTTTTTGAATCCCCATACCTAAATTAAAGGATTTTTGTGGTTATGAGAGATATCTGAATTATTACTAGCCTTTTTTGAACGAATCGACAAGAAACAAATACTGGAGTGTAAATAAACAATATTTGCTAATAATTTGGTGTTAAAGCACAATTTTATGGAAAGCATTTATCATGTCCAGTTTAGGATTTAGTAAGTAAGTTCCGTTCGCGGTACTCGGATAGACCAACACCCACTCATGACACGCTGACGGGGCTCATTCACAATTGCAAAACAGATGGACAGTTTGTGAAAAAGCAAGAAAAAGGGAAACCTGTCGTAGATAATAAAGAGAATTAAGTTACATTCTTCGCATGCTTAAGAGCATATCCAGAAAATTCCTCAGTAGATGCAGAAAGAGATGTGGGAATATCCATGATTAATTTTCAGAGGATCATAAAAAAACATAAGAACCATTTGTTTACATTTTCATTAGTTAAGAATTTAAGAGCAGGTGACGCTCAAAGACGGAATGATCTTTCGAATTCATATTAATCAAAATTCAGGAAGACGAACATTTTCTACACAAAATGATTTGGACAGATGAGGCAAAATTTATGGAATAGTCAACCACACTACTGGAGTGATACTAATCCACACATTATATTTTTAGGTGAGAGAAATCTTGAAATTTTAGAAAATGGTTTACATCCATTATCAGCTGTGGTATCAACACGACCTCATAACGTTGCACCTGTGAATAACTTTTTAGACAATTATTTTGAAGATCGTTGGATAGAGAATAATGGACCTCATCGACGGCCCCCTCTTTCTCCCGATTTCACTCCTTAGCTTTTTTTATTTGGCGTAGAATAATAAATATTGTCAATGCTGCACCGCTAACAACAAAGGTAGATTGCCAGGAAATTAGGTGCGTCATGGTGTTATGAATATGCTTTGGTCTATACGGAGATCGCAATGAAAACGTTTCACATACTTTTTTATAACCATATCAAATTCTACATAAATGGTTAAGGCTTCTAATAATTCATATTATCTCTAATAACTACACGGAAAAATTTTTCCAAGTGTATATAAAAACTGTTTCATTTAGTCTTGTAAGCAGAAACTCCTACTTTTTGGCCTAAATTCCAATGGTTTTGAGGAGTCTGAGTTGCCATTTGAAAAACAAATGAGTTATACGACTTTCGGATTCAGTACCAATTTCTGAGCTCTCCGTTTTTTTTTAACAGTTTTCAAAGATGTAGGAAGCTTTAAGTTTTATTCAGGCAAATTCTGGTAATTTTTGATCTGGCCCTATATGTTTCCACAAAAATAATATTTTGTGAAGAGCTGGATCTGTCAAAATTTTCAAAAAGTTATAATAACTTTTTACCGGACCCCTTTAGATATATGATGTTTCCATTAAAGTTATCTTAAAATTCATTATAGATTCTAAAAATGCTACAAAAAAATAGGCTGTTCCATTTTAAAAAACAAAGTTTGACTCCACTTCCGGTAGAACCAGAACTCGTAGACAATTGAAAATATTGTAACTAAAACCGGCTCCTCGAAAACCCCCTGTATTCAGATTTTCACATTAATACTCTTATAGTTCTTCATATAAATATCGACCCACCTCTTCGTGATATACTCTGACCATAAATATAAAATTAACCATAACTTGAAAACCACCAGTCATAGGACTTTGCGGCCATGAAAACATTTGTTCATTTTGTTGAGATCTACAAAATATCAAAATTTCAGCCAAATCCACCGTGGGCCACTTTCCATAAGGAATGTGCGGGGTACTTTGCAAAACGATTCACACCCAACTTCAAACTTTTACCAGCCCAGAAAATAGGCCGGTTTTAGCACAAACAATCAATTACATGTTTTGATAATATGAATATGTGTTGAATATAATATGCCAATAATCCTAATTTTTGCCGATTATGAGATGGCTTTCTATACTATAAATCAAGACAAAATGCTAAGCTCCCTGGTTGAAGCACTTATAGACTATAGATACACGGTGATACTAAAAAATTTATAAGGAAGCTTCAGCATGTGTAAGCTTAAATCTTAAGAACAGTATATTTAAAGAAGCGCGAAGAGTATGCCAAGGAGATACCATCTCCCCAAAACTGTTTATCACCAAGTCAAAAAATTGGATTGATAACGCAGCCAAATGCTCATCAGGCTCAACAGGACATCTCAAGGAATGGAGAGTAGAGAAAGGTGTTTTCCTTTTTCTATTTGCGATTACTAGACGATGCTGCAAAGTTGCAGTTATGGAACAATTTGCAATCATATCGACTCGTCATTTAGCTATAGCAACCAGAATTTTACGCGAATAAAGTATTTAACTGATGAGCTTAATTTTTATTCAAACGCATCCTTTTGAATAAAAAGTACGCAAATATCATATTAACCTCCATTATCACAACGCGTTAATTTGTAATCGATTTCTGGAATGTTTGAAGTCTGGTTATACAACGTATAACAAATAGTGTTTTAAACCTGGTTAAATACGGCTGATTTTTGCCCATATCTTTTGTATGAAGGTACTACCGAAAAGCAAAGCGGCATGTTTATTTTTGATGTCTCCAAAATGATTGACGTTGTTCGTCGTATCTCTCACTAGCTCAATCGAGTATTACATAAGAATAGGAGATGTGTTCCCAACAAGAAGGGTACTAAGTGTAAACTTCATAAGTAAAACCAGTTAGAAGGAACAACGAACGACAAGAGTAAAACATAGTGTCGTCAGTGCTCACTCATGTATGCCGTTCAAAAAACGTAAAATCATTTGTGTACATTTATTTGTATATAATTCTTTCTCAGCACCGTGTTTCTACAAATCTCAATGGTGTAGACTAGATAGGTACATGACATATAAATTCCCTCTACATTTATCACTTTTCTTAAAGAATTTGCAAAAGCTGTCTTGACTTTCAAAGTCAACGAAATATCAACCAAGTAACATCAAATGTTTCAAAACGAGTTGCATTGTGGTATTCATTACTTTGTGGTTATGTTATGTATGTGTAATTTATACTTTTTCAGAGAAGCATCATTCTCCATGGAGCAAAGGAAATAAATGAAGCAAAAATGAAAGCGTTACTCGAAGTTTATGATTTCGTAGAGAAATTCTTGGAATCCAGTGATTGGGTAGCTGGCGATTTTCTTAGTCTTGCAGATTTCAGCTTTATAACTTCTATTTCTTCTTGGGACAAGTTGGTTCCTGTTGAAGACTCCCGGTATCCAAGAATAAAGTCTTGGTGGAAAAGAATAGAACAACTTACATATTACAAGGAAGTTAACATTCTTGGACTAAATGATTTCGAAAACTTTTTCAAAAAGGCTTTGCAACCCAAATGAACATCGTAATTTAGATCAGTGGTCTGTAAATATGGTACTATTACATTTTTCAAATAAATGTGAATTGAATTATATCTAGTGTTTAACGGTCTCTGATGTGACCCATTGATAAGGCAAATAATGTCAAATGCATATTATTAGTAATAATAAGCTTTCTTGTACTTTATAAAGCATTTATTCAAAATTTACAATAAACAGTGACAGAATTAAACATATGGGTTTTTTTTAACTGGGTAAAATTTCACTTCCCCCGTTAGGCTTTGAATGAAAGCAAACATGTTGCTGATCTCAGCAAGAATTTTCTGTCAAATTTGACATTTGTCCAACAAAGCGGCACAAATGGCTAAATTTCCGAAAAAAAATTTCAAGCAATTTGTTTTTAATTGAATGGAAATATAAGCTGTCTAGAATAATGTTTCGTATTTTTGGTCAATGAAATGTTTTTTAACTGACTTTAAAAAACATATTTTTGTTAAACGATTACTTGAAAACGGCTCAACTAAGTTTGGACGGGATTCTTTTATGGAAAAACCCGAAGTGGACCCATATTTTTATAATGACATTGCATGTATCGTTTTTCATAAAATCAGAAAAAAATTGGTTTCTGTGCAGTAATCCTCCTACATTTTGGCGAAGCCGGAGGATTAAATAAGACTGATTATCTTTGTTCGAAATCTGAGATAAAATCAATTGAAAATCAATTGGAATTGAATCAAAGTAAATATGAAATTAACTGACGTATGCATATACAATGTGTCTATATATGTTGGAACCAAATTGAAAACATTCTTATTAATAATATTTAGAAAAAATATATGCGTTCCTTTTTTCAACGAGTTTTGTCGAAAGAATATTAATTGTTATTATGAAACAAGGTTAATTAGTATTGAAAACTGCTTCCAATTATGTTATATTAGAAAGAATGGTAAAATAAATAAATTAAAAAATATTTGATAAAATCTGATGTTATAATCAAACTTGGTAGTGGCCATAATATTAAATGAATGTAACTGGAGTGAAATCAAAATGATTGATAATGACAGACTTCAAAAAGGAAGGACGGTCTTAATTCGTCTACATTTACAGTCTACTTACATTACAATCATATGTAAAACTTTCTTAATACATATTAATATTTATTTATTCTATAGTAATCGATGTTGGAGCAAAAACATAAATGTATAAATATACCTGATTTTGGGTAATATCAAAAAATTGTTTTGAATTAACCAAAAGACATTCTTTGGCGGTCGCATTTTAATGATTTTTAAAACCGCCAAATACAGTCCGATCTAGGGGCTGCTTGTGCCGGGTCTTTCGTGGAAAATTTAAAAATAACAGCTGACATTTATTACTGTCGATTACAGGAGGACTTTATAGGCTACTGAAGAATAAATTTTTAGGAGATGACGACATAGTATCTATATAGATACTATGTTGTCATGTTAAATATATAAATAGGCAAAGACAAAACGATTAGGTACCATTTTCTCCTCTGTCTCTCAACCGAATTTCTTTATTTTTGTTTTGTTTAGTAGCTACTGACGACCTTCAGTGCAGAATGCTAATATTAATGTATAATATTGGTTCATTCATTAAATAAAATATAATAAAAATTCATTATTTACGTCCATACTGTCAACGCCAAACAACTAACAGTGCCGCCACCACCAGACGGTCAAAACTCAAAACATTGAGTAATTATATATGGAGCGATCATTAGATGCTGTTATATTCTTAGAGCATGTACTTCTGGAAGTGGCATGCAAGCGTTGTTATTGTTTAGTGGTAAAATAGTCAATGTAGTAGATCAGTATTGATTTTTCGGGCGCGTTGCAGTAACTTTCATATTAAATATTCTGTTTTTAATGTGAATTTAATTATTTGATTAATATATTATTATCACAACCTTCCTGAAGGTTTTGTGTAAAAAATTGCTGAGACAGTGGACAATAGAGAATGTATTAAATAATTAAGTTCTCCTAGGGTTGTTGGTCCTCTCTTTTCTGTAATATTCCTGAACTTGATTGAAACCGCAAATGACGAAAACTTTTAGGTTGCAAATAACAATCTTCCAATTATTATATCGAATATTTTGCCAGGAGCAGTTAAAGCCAAAAATTTGGGGTTCATTCATTTGTCAAAAGTATTTCGAATACCGATATTTGATTACATTTTTATTTCAATAGATTTGTCAATATGAGTGAACAATTTTGGTCATTACATCTACTTCTCCGATTTCTCCACAACTCTGTTTCTTATAAAAATATACTTTTTATAATTTTATTTCGACCACTGGGCGACAACTAGTTTCTCAAAAACGGGATTAGGTAGGCACTTCCTAGTCAATATATAGATATATTTTTGCAATCAATCATTTTTTCAATTGATTTTTTTCACAAACTTCGCACATAATAGGAGTGTTTTTTCAGTTCATCTCGAGAAAAAAAGATGTTTTTTCTTAACATGTAACATTCATTATCAAAACATTATTTATGTAGTTTTACTACAATTTTATATGATAACCCTAACATGCGTTTACTGCTTCATTCATGTTTTTATTTAAATTTACCTACTTTTACCTGTTTTGCCAAACTATTCTATTGAAGAAAACACTCGGGAAACATTCATATCAAATTTTTTCACGTTTTACCACAAATAATTTATCTTTATTGTTTGAAATTGAGGCCTAATATATTGTCAACAGGGAGATACAGTGGCAGCTGGACTCAAAATGGCTGATGTGAATAATCATATTTTTAGTGCCTTAGGTCCAATAACTGTTCACAGATGTCACCCAGTCGTATTTACAATTATTTAAAAATTAATAATTGAATCTTGAATAAATGACTATTTTTATAATTAATATATTTGTATTGTTGTATTTTATTATTAGCCAGAGAGTTAGTTTTTTTCATTGATTCGATGTTTTTTATAAAAAAAAATCCATGCATCGAATGGAAAAGATGTTTATTTGTCAAAACATCGAATGGATTCGATGCATCGATGTTTTGTGAATATCCCTAGTTCGACTAGTATTCTTGATTGAAAGCTACTTGTAACCATAACCCCGAGTCACTAATGTGATTTTGTAGGCCGATGAACACACTTTTAATTACTGAGGGAGCGTAGATTTACCTAATATGCAGTAATGATCACAAATAAATCCACATGGGTTGCGCAAAATAGATTACCATAACACGTGGAGTGTTAATGTGAGGTGCGGAATTTAAGGTGATAGCATCATCGGATCTTTCATTCGGGGGGTAGTTTGTTCCCGTGGTGACCTAGATCTATGCATTTAACTTTGTTAGAGTTTTTACTTGTGGGGATGAATACAATACATCTATATCTATACATATAAAATAAAGTTCTCCGCCGCGTCTGTCTGTCTGTTCGCAATAAACTCAAAAACCACCGCACCGATGTTTTCACCAGTGGATAGAGTGGTTCTCGAGGAAGATTTTAGTGTATAATTTTTTAAGTTTTTATATAAATTGACTGAAATATGACGATATTTGTTGAAGGTGTCGGAAAAAAATAAGCGGCCTGGGAGCTTCCAACGAAAACTCTGCCTAAACCCTTTGAGATATAACAAAATAATGTATGGTGAAATTGTGTATCTTATAGAGATCTACAAGGGAATATGTCTATCTCTTAAGGATAACACGCTATACTCATTTTAATACTTAAAAAAATGGGCAATAATAATGCGGTAATTGGAATGCTATTTAGACAAATACGGTATTATTAATCCTTATCATTTTAAATACGTTAGTTGGCTTGATCAATTCACGAAGAATATTTTTTCTCTCACCATGCAAATTAAATGAATACCTTAGGAGATATATCAAAATATGTAACAAGCGACGAAATTAATTTCGTTTTGCCGTGATTTGATTTGATCGGACCGGACGGGCATCCCGCGCCACGCGTCCGAGCCGTAGATGTTACTTCACGTACTAAAACACTTTTCTTCTTTCCGTAATCTTTGTATTAGAGGGTAGGACTAAGAAAATGTTGTAAAATTTTAACTCTGAAAATAAAGATATTGTAATTTCAGTAGTCAACATACTTTTCAATGTATAACTTATGAAACATTTCAAGGTCTTTGTAAAGCAATGGGTCTGTTTGAAGACGACCCTTTCTAAAGCTGCCTTATGCTCTTCAGCTAAATCAGTTAGGTATTTATTTACCATCATGATATCCTTCTGTCAACTTACCAACCCACATCTTCTTTGACAAATTGAACGTCAGAGCATGGCTGAAGATTTCTGTGTGTATGCATCACAGACGTCAAGAATTGTCATTAAATAATTTTGACTCAACTGTTTTATCAAGCTTTATTTGCATTGAATAAACAAGTGGAATCTCTGTCAGAAAAATTTATAAAAGTTTTTGAGTCACCATGATATTAAATTTCAATTTAATTGCAACATTCAATACAGAATATTTACGAGAAAATAACTATAAACATTTGAGACTCTTACGAGTCATTCAAGATGAATGTCGCTTGCATGCTGAACAAAAATGTTCTCAAATAGCAATAGTAATCAAGGTAAAATGTTTTTTTTAGATGCTCCTGGAGGCGCAGGTAAAATATTTTTAATAGCTGTGGCATCGTCCGGCATAGCAGCCACACTATTATAAAGTGGGCGAACCGCTCATTCCACAAAATATTCAGTAATGACGTCACTTGCATTTGCAATATTTCTAAACAGAGTAGTGTCGGACAATTAATGACGGATTGCACTTTTATTATTTGGGATGAGGGTTCTATGTCTCTACTCTCTAGAGATTTCCGTCAAATTTTGCCATTTACAACTAGGGGAACGTGAGCAGATGAATTCAATGCATCGCTCAAAAGATCGCATCTTTCTCACATATAACGAATTGTGAACTTAAAACGAATATGAGGATTTTATCGTTTAGCGAAGATAATTGATAATTTTCTAACGATGCTCCAAATAGGTAATGGTAAATTTTAAGCAGGAAATGTCTATGTACATTTTAACCATATTTGTGTTTCGGTATAAAATGTGGAAAAAGTTATTGAACAATTTTATAGCGATATTAGTAACATATCCACTAAGAAACTAAATTGGTTTCAAATTAATGTTAAAAGTAGGTGCTCCTATTATATTTCTCCGAAATTTGAGTCCACTGAAACGGTGCAGCGGTACAAGATTCAAAGTAGTCAATATAATTTTTTTTTGATCGAATGTATCATATTAACTGGCAACGCAACTGGTGAAACTATTTTTATACCAGGAATTCCCATGAAACCCTCAAAATTGCCTTTCCAATTTAAACGGCTACAATTTCCTGTAAAACTAGCGTTTGGAGTGACAATTAATAAAGCTCAGGGTTAAACATTTAAAGTTGCTGGAGTCAAGGCCGTAGCCAGGAAATTTTTGCTAGGTGCGTTCGATAATTTTTTCGGGGGGCTTGGATAATTTTTTTTCATTGATGATGGGCTGATAAAGTATTCACGTATTTCCAGGATATATAAAATTGTATAAACATAATATTTATTCTTATGAAAAAAGATTATGAAGGGGTTAAAATTTAGTCTTGAAAACAAAAATTCCAAAATTTCAGAGGGTGTTTGAACCTCCGCTGGCTACGGGTTTGGCGGAAGTAGACTTAAACACACAGTGCTTTTCCCATCAGGTTATTAATGTCGTATACAAAGAATATACTTACAAACTAATCTAAATGTTTTCTGTTTTGTTTTAATTGCCACTCAAAAAATAATCTAAATTAATATTATGCATAACGAGGAAAGATGATTGATTTTTTGTTTGTTACAATTTCACTACACAATTACTTAACCAATTTTATCGAAAACTGCATTTCAACGAAGTAACAAAGGGTATTATATTTTCTGTAAAGAACCCGTGCGAAGCACGGACGGGTTGCTAGTTATTTGTAAAAACATGACTGGACGAATTCAAAAAGTAGTGAAATACATTCTCCACGTGGGGACTGAAACTGTTGTTTGCAGTTCTAAGGAAAGTAATAATCATAATTTCCATATTTTTGTGTCCCTATTGTGTTTTTAACATATTACAAATTTTGTCTTGTCATATGATTGGGACTAGAACTAAGTCTAGATGAATTTGCCTTACGATAAGACAAATTAAGAGTATTTATTTTATTTACTAAAATAATTTAATAAAAAGTAAACAGCCAGCACAACAATGAAATAAATCAGTTTTATAATTAAAGTGTTCAAAATCATTCTTTTAGCAATAACTACAGAACGAGGTTTTTTTGCAAATTAATGTTCTTTACGATTATGATAAAATAACTATACCGTTTAAAATTGCAATGGCACATAAGAGTATTATTATATTTAACAGCAAAATTAAAAAATTAAAATACATTAAATATTTATTTTGGATGTCACCATTTCAATGAAACGTTTTAAGCCATCAACATTAACTTCAGTGCAAGGGACTGTTTGTACTCTCTTTAACCATGCTCTGATTTTAGAATGCTTCAATTCATCCAATGGTACCAGCGTGGAGAAAGAGCTTAGACTTGTTAAGAAACATATATCGGCAATTGTGAATGAATTGCCCGCTATCCAGTCATTGCTGCCAAAAAACTTTTCAATAAGATCATAGGCTTCATACACTTGTATTTTGTGGTCTTCTTCAACACGCGTAGATCCATGGTAAACTATTTTTCTCTACAATTAAAAAAATGAATTAGGAAATACTAAATCAAAATTACGACCAATCGGACAGCAAGGTTTCCGGCTTTATGTTGAAAAAGCAAAAAACCTTACTTAAAATATCGGTTTTCTTAATTCGAGCCATGCGTAATAAAAAGAGGTCAGGTGAAATATACAAAAAAAAACTTTTATTTAAAAGCCATTGACAACGAAGTCAGAATCGAATTTGAAACGTTTGGTATTTTCTTTCAATATACAGCTTTTTATTTCAATTGTGGTGTTATTCACAAGAAAACATAAAAATAATCAAGAATATGGCACAAATAACGTTTAGAAGACAAGTTCAGTTTAAGTTTATATCTATTAAAACTTTACTACTAATACTAAATTAGTAAATTACATGGAAAATATTGTATTCACGTTATAAACAAACATAAAGTGCACGAAAAAATTGACAAAGGTTGATGCATGCACATAAATTTTTTTCAATTCTGTAAAGGTCTATTGTTCCTGAACCAAAAACAAACTCTGAAATACAACTATTAGAAGAACACAATGATTCTGAGGAATTTTATGATGAAGCAATAACAAATCTTCAAAATGATATTAACAATTAAAATGTTAATGTTCGAATATCCAACAATGTGTTGAGCTTCTTGATGAATAGCAGCTTCACAAAATATGAGATTGAAATAAGTTTTGTTTATTGTTCTTTTTCACAATTTTTTAGGTGAAATTATTATTTTTTTTAGATGTCCGAACCCTAAATTGTTAAACTGTACTCTTATAATATATTACATTGAATATACTGTTTTGCACGGCTTTAAACACGTATCTTCAACGAACTATCAACGATTCGTCAAACTTACGGAAAAATCGATTTTTTTTTAAATTATTGCAATTTTTGCGGATGTTTTCCTATAGAAATAGTATTTTGCGCCATGTTAAAGTAAAAGTTTCAACAAAAAACTATGTTCAGAAATTTTCAAAAATAAAACTTTGTTCCTGAATATTTTTTGTGAATTAAATTCTCAAAAAATTAATTAATTATTTCAAAAAGGTTTTGACAAACAGAAGTGTACATTTTTACAGAATACTCGTATCATCAAAACCAAATCATTTTTCTGATAAATAAAAATAAGAAACTAAAATTATGGTTTTTAGTGTTTTGTTTCAATAATTTTGAGGTAATACAAAAAATTGTTTAAACATAAGTTCCAGATCGTTTTTGCATTACACTTTTTAGGATAGGAAGACACATTCCGTACTTCCACTCCTTCCGGTTATCTATCTTATCGATTTTTGCCATTTTTGTACCAGTAGCTCTAAATTTTCTCACGACCTCTATACTGCTAAGAATTTGCCAATGTGTTGGTCTCTCAAAAGCAGTTTGGCTTATATAAATTTCCAGTTATTTTGTGATTGCTTAGAAACACTGATTTTAGACTGAGACTTTTAAAAAATAATTCATAAACCAGTCAATATAGATTTTTAGGTGACAAGATTGAACAGCAAACCTCATTTTAGAAATATTTTATAGGAAATATTTTTTAAGCAAAACGCCGATATTATCCCCTTTATTGTTTTTAATACAAAATATCGAGGGAATCGTATTGCTGCAAATTCAAGAGAGGTTTTGTATTTCTACTTTTCTCAAGATTTTAGGTTTATAGTTTCGCAGACAAGGAGGCTGTGCTGTGCGCATCCAATTGGTGGTAATTCCCTTGTTGTCGTCAGTGCAGCGCCTTGGCAGTCTACCTCTGTTCCGTTTGTCTCGGTATCTATTCTAGAGGTTTGGGCATCGAACTTGTATCCCAGAGTCTAGCATTATAACTTGCCCATCTCCATTTAGTTCTGTCATATGTGTGGGTCTTCATTTCTAATTGTATCTTTTAAGGCGACCACAGCATCAGCCTTTTCATACGTCGTTGTTAGGTTTGAAGACGCTTTCTTTGTAAGATAGATGTTTTTGCTCCCAATGACAATACTAGTTTTATGCATTGATTGAACGCCCGACATTGTTAACCGACTTCCACCCAGGGGGAGGCATGTTTTTTTATGTATGCTCAGTGATTATTCAAAAACACCTTGGCAATTTTAATGATTTAAACGGCATTGCATTAAGGAATATTACAGAATGGTTCCATATAATTTGCTATAACGTGAGATTTAGGGTTTTCCAGAAAATGCGAAAAAAACAGTAATTAAGAGGCTGCTTTTCAGTGAATTTCAATGCATCTACATTGTTTTATCTTAAAATGGCTAAATCAATTGGAATGTTTTAAATTGTATTCTACAAAGAGATGTGGAAGCTGGAGCTTGATTCGGTATAATTTTTCTAATAACGTAAAATATACCATTTTTCTGAAATTCGAAAAAAATTGTCTAGCTTAACTGTTAAGATATGCCATGAAACGGGAGTTTGTAACGGTTTTCATTCTACGAGGCTTACAGTTGAGAGAGGTGTTTCGAAAAGAAAAATTGTATGCGAGCAATCTTTTCTTCACGGTATACGGTTGTAGGTGTCTGTGTGCGTGCATGGAAATTCAAGCAGCAAGCAATGTGCGCAGTTGAAATATAGTGTTAAATAAAATTACAGTTATACATGTAGGTTCAAAAAATCATACCAAGTAATTGGCTGGTACATAAGCAGTTGCATATATAGGATGGTTGAAAGATAAAGTTATACAGGGTGGTTCAAAAAATGTTGTATTGGGTGGCACATAAGTAGTTGCGTATACAAGGTGGTTGAAATAAGAGTGAAGTAAAACTATAGTTATACAGAGTAGATAAAAATACTTAAAAATGGTTAAATAAGCATATACAGGAAGGATATTCGAGTTATAGGGCGGAGGGTTCAAAAAATGTTAGCAGCAGTTTGATATACAGGATGATTGAAATATAAGGTGGAGTGGAATTATATTTACAAAGGTTTGGTAAAAAAATATTATATATTGTTACGAGAATTTATCCGATGGTTTGTGGAAGCGACATTCCTCCGATATTTCGGGGAATTCGAGATATTGTTCGGTTGACGCATCGAGGTCGGCGGCTTAAAGGGCGGCGAATTCCAAGCTGATGATCTTGTTTGGTTGTATAACCCGCAACGTCGTCGTGGATATTCTGCCAAGCTACAAAGATCTTGGGCCTTCCCAAATTGTAAAGAAGATCAACGATGTTGTCTACAGAATAAGGAAACTACCTCGAGGAAAACCAAAGGTGGCACGTTTCAACAGGTTAGCCCCTTTATACCGGTAGTCATGACGGCGAAGTTGACCAAGCCCAAGTACGCAGCATCCAACCACCCGATGACGAAGGTCATCACCTTCGAACAGTTTATGGCACTGTACTCTGATGGGTAGAAAGTGCAGCACGACGTAACAAGAGAGGAACCGCGAGACCTGTTTGAGGTGTCCATAGAATATGCCCTGGCTCATTGTGTAGCTCGAGATCTCCGGATGTTCAGAGGAATAGCTAAGGTGTTTGCCAAAAAGTACGGCCAGTTCCAGAAGCTAAGGGAGCAAGAACCAGTGGTAGGGAAGGTCCTTCATCTCGAAGATAAACAACCAGTGGGTACCAGAGACATCTTTTATTTGGTAGCGAAAACATTCTCACAGGACAAGCCAACATACAGCGATCTTTGGAAGACTCTAGTAGAATTGAGGACTGTGATGATAGAGAAGAACCTTATGAAATTGGCGGTTCCAAAGATAGCCTGCGGGTTGGATGGACTGAACTGGAGGGTAGTGTGAAGTATGATGGAAAATATTTTTGGATTCAGTGGCATCGACATCCTTGTATGCTGTCTCAATATTCGTAGCCCAGATTCGAAGACCGTTGACTGTGACTTCCACCAAACTTCCCGTTGTCGAAATGGAGAGTCCTGCAAATTTCGTCACACCAGGAGGTGGGTCATTCCGGGACGAAATGCTCTTAAGGAGGGGGCAATATTACGAGAATTCATTCGATGGTTCGTGGAAGCGACAATCCTCCGATATTTCGAGGAATTCGACGGCTTAGCTTTGATGTATTTTTCGAAGAATCTAGCCTGGTCTCGGCGGCTCTTTGACGTTCTGGAGAATTTCGAGAAGAAATACATAAATACGGAGAGCTGAAGAAGCATTCATTTCGTATTCGACAGCCGCATATTTAAGTAGAGATAAATTGTAAATAGTTCTTTGAATATAAATTGTGTTAGTGGTGGAAATAAATTTGAGTGAGTTGGACTGTATTTTTAACAAAATCCAAGAACTGAACTGGACCTGAGTGTGAAAAAAAAAACATAATAATCTGGAAAATAAGTAGCTTGGCATATTGGGCCTTGTAAATTTATATGTATACAGGGTGTTTTAAACAATAGAAAAATAGAAACAGTCAATAGGGTGGACAGGATTAATAGTTTTACAGGACAGTTGCATCGTTTAGAATTGAATCACAGTTGTACACGGGATTCAGAAAATGACAAATAATTTATATTGGCTAACCAATACACACAAACACACATATACAGGGTGGTTACAATATAGGGTAAATTAGAGTTACACTTATAAAAAGTGGTTCAAATAATAAAACGAATAAATAAAGAAAAAATACAAATTAGAGAAAGGGTGAAATATAGAGAAAGAGAGAGAGAGAGATAAGAATACGCTAAAAAAATCAATAGAATTGTATCTTAAATAAAAAAAAGTATGTCAGAAAATAGAGATTGATTGCACACGGTTTCTAAACGGTGTTTATTTTAAGTCAATTGAAGTCGATTCTTTTCTAAATATACATTATTGAATAAGTACTTTAGTTTTCCATATGTTGCCCACTCCAATGGTATCTTTCCTTGACTTTCGTTTATTTGATTATCCCTATCCCTATTTTGTGGCCCAAATTTACATATTTTTCTACTAAGTCTAGGATTATATACTTCACCGACCGACAATTTTGATCAGCAAGTGCGACAAACTTAATACCCTATCGCACTGAGTTTGCTTTAACTAATACATGAATGGGATTTTGACACTTAAAAGGAATCTTTGGAACATCCCGGAGATTGGTACAGGGACTGGATCAATGATTACTAATGACTGCTGTATTGTTCAGTTAGTTGTAGCAAACGAACTAAATTAAAATCGCCCAATAGCGTATTTTAAAAGTAAATCGATCCCTGGTATACAACTTGGATAAATTTAAGTTATACTTACAACAATAATTTCGCATCTGGGAAATAAAACGTTTGAGTCGAAATGAAGTCTTTGGTTAATAATGGCGCGTTTTTTTACATCTTTTGGATATAGTGTATCATCTTTTCCATATCTTTCAACGAGGTAAGACATTATTGCATGACTGTCCCATAGTGTAAATCCGTCCTCTTCCACCAAAGTAGGCAAACAGTGTTGGAAATTAATCTGAAATAATATACAAATTTTTTAAACATCAATGTATTTAGATCATGAATGATATTAGCTAACGATGTGTTCTTGACGATAATGTTAAGTAAAATATAAGATTTTGTCTTCTTGATGCCCTTTAAATATGACAAGTGTATATGATCGTATGTCCGCAGCGGCAGTTTTTCTACAGTACGTTGAAAATTTTGTCTGTCTTCGAAAGTACATGTAGATTGTTTTCGGAATGCAAACTGTTCTTTATAATTATTAATTATCCCATAAATCAATTGTATAGAATCTAGAAAGTGAAGTTACTGTCAGTTTTTAAAATTAATTAATTTTAAAATACAATAATATCGAAATCACAAACAACAAATAAGCTTAAAGCAATAAACTAACTCTACTAAAATTAATTTCGCCTTATATAGCGTACGTTGAGTTTCCTGCTCGTTCTAAATTTTGTTGCCCAGCATCAAGGTTGATAGTTCTTGCTCATCTTGAAGACTCTAGAAATTGATGTTTTTATGTTCTTTGTTCAAGGACGGAGTGGATTAATTTTTACAACATTGCCTCTCTAATTCTGATCGTCTGATCTGAATGGACCACCTTCAACTTAGCCCTGGGGTTTCGACGGATTCGGTAGACGACGTCATTAAGCCTCTTGACCACCTCGTATGGACCGTCCCAGACTGTGTGCAAGCTTTGCAGATTTACCCTTGCTCCGTTGGGGGTTGTACAGCTAAACTTTGTCCTTTTCTTGGAACCCGACTGAATTGGCCTTGAGGTCGTATCGCGTCTTCATCCGGTCACTGGTGGCCAACATCTGCGTTCGGGCTAATTCGTGTATTGCCAGCAGGTTATGTCGGAGCTGGTCGGCATAATCGTTGATGTCTTGGGAATGTATTTGTTCTCCCTCTCAGACTCGGGAAACGGACCGGCGACATCGATGGCAATTCTCTCAAATGGGACGCCCACATTGTACTGCTGCATTCTGCCCTTGGTCCGGGTCTTCGGGCCCTTACTGGCTGAACAGGTGTCATATTTCCGGCACCAAGCTCTGACGTCTTCGAAGTAATTTACCCAGTAGTATCGCTGGCGAACTTTGTCTAGGGTTTTATACATGTCCAGATGGCCCCCGGTAATCTCATCATGTACTTCGGTCAGGATGGCTGGGACCTTTTTCTTAGGAACTACCAGTTGGGATTTGGTTTCTCGGCCATCAGTGCTTTCCCAAACTCGCTTGAGCATTCCATTCTCTACTCTTACAGAGTCCCATTGGGCCCATAAAGATTTCAGCACGCCCGAGTGTCTAGCTACCTCGTCCCATCGTGGTCTGGGTGCCCCTCTCTTTTTGAGTGATAAGAATTGGTTCGATGTCTGGATCAGCCATTTGGTCCTGGATGCACTGTTCCGTTGTCCAGTCTTAATTGACCTGCACTCGGATCTGCCTGATGGAGATACCCTCTCGCTGTACCGTCTTCAGACAATGTCCGCACTCTGCTCTACAGACGCTTCTTGATAGGGCATCGGCATTATTATGCAAACGACCGGCACGATGTTCAACCTTGAAATCGTATTGCTGTAATTTCTCCATCCACCTAGCCAGTTGTCCTTACGGTGTCTTCACGTCCAGCAGTCATTTGAGTGCGGCATGATCTGTTCGGATTAGGAAATTATTGCAAGAAGTTCTTTCCGGTTTCGAGAATCCACGGCTGTAGTACTCGATCACCCTCTCGTCACCATCTTGCACCTGGGATAAGATGGCGCCCAGACCTGTGTTGCTGGAATCGGTATCTAAGATGAACTTGCCGGACTGCGTAGGAAATGCTAGGATTGGGCTGGAACAGAGTGCCGTCTGAATGATGTTTCGCAATCCTGATTCTAACGGAAGGTCTCTTTCGTAGTAGTCTGCTGATGTAGAGGCTCGACAATGGTGGCAAATCCCTCCACAAGTCGCCTGTAATATGAACAGAGACCCAAGAAGCTTCGGAGTTCATGCTTGTCTCTTGGGACTGGCCAATCACGAATGGCTTCTATCTTGTCCTCGTTGGTGCGGATTCCTGACTCAGAAACGATGTGACCCAAAAACTCTACTTCTTTTTGAAACATGCAACACTTCTTCGGGTTGGCGTTATTAATTCTGGAGAATACTTCGCCAAGGTTCTTCAGATGGTCGTCGAATGTCTGACCCATGACCAGAATGTCGTCGAGGTATACTAAGCACGTTCTCCATGTCAACCCGCTCATTACATACTCCATTAGTCTCTCAAATGTAGCGGGAGCATTACCTAACCCAAAGGGCCTGACAGTGAATTGAAACAGCTCTTTACTGGTGGAGAACGCTGTTTTCTCTCTGTCGTTTTCGTGTAGACCAACCTGCCAAAATCCACCCTTAGGTCTAGTGTGGAGAACCAACTGATGCCTGTTAGTAAGGTCAGAGTGTCATCTATTCTGGGTAGTGGATAGCTGTATTACTTCGTGACGTCATTCAGCTTTCTGTAATCCACGCAAAATCGGGTAGTTCCATCCTTCTTTTTAACTATCACGAAGGGAGCGGACCACGGGCTGATGGATTGCTCAATAACTTCATTTTGTAACATGGACTCGAAGTTTTCCTCGACTGCCGGTTTTTGCCCCAATGGTAATCGTCTAGGTGGTATTCTGATGAGGGTTGAGCCTTTCCGGTAACTATTCGGTGCTGAATAATGCTGGTGCGACCGTTGGTTTTATCTTGGCTGTTAAAAATTTGCCAGTGCTTTGTGACAAATTGCTTGACTTTCTTCTGTTCTCTGGTGTAAGGTGTGTCAAATGGTCAGCAAACTGTAGTAGAAACTTTTTACTGGGCCCTGTCTCCTTCACTGACGTCTGGTACTCTTCTTCGCAATTGATGATGGTCTCTACTGATGTTCGTTGTTGGATAAATTCATGACTCTAATTGGTCTCGTCCGGTTTTAACTGTAGCCCGCCCATCTAAGTAGTCATGAGCTGAGTGGACGGGCTCCACCATTCTAACGCAGCTCCCAGGATGGCTTTTTAGCTGCCCATGAATAATCTGTTCCGTTCGACCGGGAATTCGGGCTGAGAATTTTGCCACAATTTTTATGGAGGTGGCTGAATTGTTGACGGGCCGTGTCAATACAAATTCCTCATTTAGGAATCGAAGAACATCGTATCTCGGGTCGAACATAAATCCACGTTGGCTGATTAGGTCCATCCCAACCATAAAATCGTCCTCAATTTCCGCTACCATTACCCTATGCCGGATTCTGTTGTCTCCCTTCTGCAGTACTATATCTGCCTCACCCTGCATTGACATGGACTCGCCGGTGACTTGCCTTCAAAACTTTGGACTTGCCAATGGACACAGCGACGCCGATGTCGATAGTGATAGTAATTTCTCGGCCATTGATGGTTCCTCTAATGACTAGGCTACTGCTATCTCGGCAAAATCTCCGGATCGATAATGTTTTGGGGGCTGGTGGAGGGTTAGTCAGCATTGGCCCCCTTATGCTGAGTGGCTGACGGTTCCTGGATATGTGGCTGTTTTGTTGGTTACCCCTGGTCGGTGATCGTTCCGATAGCCTCACTCTGCAGTCTCGTTGGAACTGGATTTCCGCCCACAATGGTAACATGCTCTTCTGGTCTCAATTCTCTCCAGTAGTTTGTTCATACCAGTCAGCAACGCTTGAAATGGTGACTCTGACTCTTCTTGATTCAAGGAAACATCTCGGACCCTCGGCTTGGACATGTTCATGACGGCCTCTACCTCTAAAGACCGAAGTAAAGCTTCATTACTTTTCTTGGCGCCACTTAGTCTTAGATTTCTTTGTACTTCCATATCTCTGATACCGTTTATGAAACTCTGTGTGGCCAACTGGTCTTTCGTTTCCTCTGGCAGGTCTGGGTAGGACAAGTGTACTAACCGTCTAATCTTTGCTTCGAATTGTTGAAGTCTCTCTCCGGATTTTTGCGTTTTTCCACTTAGTCGTACCTGGTATACTTAGCTCTGGGATTGATTGTCGTATTTTTTGTCCAGGATGGCGATGATCTTGTTTGTCGACTGGAATGCTTTGGAGGAGTTCTAAGGCCGGACCTCTTAAGGAAATTACAAGAGACGTAGATTTTTCTTGGTTATCCCATCCATTAGCTGTAGCCACGGCTTCAAATTGCCGTTTATTCATGGACCAAGATGAACTGCCATCAAATGTGGGTGGTTTACTAAAGGAACCTTTGATACTCACGGTGTGCTGGTATTTCCCTCACTGCAAATCTTGTTGTAATTGTTTAATTTCGGTTTCCACTTTGTCTTGGATGGCGCTGATTTCAAATTTACTATAGTATTATGTAAGTTTCGTTGATTTGTTTTATTTTGAAGTCTGTTAATATATTTTTTTAATTTATCTATGTTGTTTTTAGGTGACAAGCTTAACAAACGTAACCATTTGGTAAAACCGAAATTATTTGAATACAAAAAATATAATTTATTTCTTTTGAAATAAGATATAAAAAGGAATAGTTTGCCTTTAAATTAATATTCACCTAGAAGGTGTTGCTTCTGTTTTTGTTCTCCAGTATTAACCGCAGTATAAAAAATATAATTTATTTCTTTTGAAATAAGATATAAAAGGAAATAGTTTGCCTTTAATTAATATTCACCTAGAAGGTGTTGCTTTTGATTTTGTTCCCCAGTATTAACCGCAGTATATTCTAAGTATTTTTGTACGTGATATAAATATACATATATTACTGTCATTATAGATAATTCCCATCATCTTAATTGTAAATTATTTTTAAACGAAAGTGACAAAATATGAAATGGGCGTGAGACATCCCCGAATTTGTTCTTCACCCTTGTGTAGTAGGGTACCCTTGTTTTATAACTAATAGTAAATTCCTAGAGATCTAATCGAAAAACCACCAAGATAAAAAAAGCGCAATTAATAAAACTTACCTTTAGAAAATCTGACTTGAATTGTTCGTTTTTATGTATATTTACATTATGTAGTTCCAGTTCAAGTCCCAAAGCGTACGCACATACTTGAACAGATCTTGAAGGGGGGCTCCCAAGAAATAGAAATAATTTACGCATATTTTAAATGTCACTTCAGTCAATTGCTTTAACCTAATGACAAGATGTACCTCTTTTATAGTTTAATTCATATCAATATTTATTTGAACGGATTTTGCGACAAATTAAATATATTCGCCTTGGGTAATTATTACCAATAAAGAGTCCGCATAATTTTTTAACTGCATAAAGTTTGTGACTGACTGAATATTCATTTATTGATGTCTATTGTTATATTATTTGCATAATATTGAAACTAACCAATAATACAATGGTGATTCATGCAGTATGTTTAATTCATTACTTAAAATATGTATGTTCGTCTTCTTACAAGGTTGTCTCCCAGTAAACGAGAATGGACTTGATTTGTTGATTTTATTGCCCAGAAACACGTGAATTAATTATTCTTTACGTTAGTTGTATCATGCATTTGGTGTGTAAAGATATTTTCTACTAATAAAATAGGAAAATCTCCAATTATGTAGTAAAAATGAAGCATTTGGGATGGCAATTTAAATGTATCAATCCTATAATTAATCGAATAGTTATTAACTACACTAGCGGGACGACCTATGCCACATTTACCACTTATTTAAGATTTTAAAAAGAACTTAGCACTCGCACGGCAGCTATCGGGTTCAATTCTAAATTTAAACCTACCAGGCACCCACTTAATCACGACAAAAATATCGTCAAAATTGATCTAGATGTTTGGGAAGAGATTAAAAAATCCAACGGCTTAATCGCAGAATCACCTACCAAGCCCAATTGTAAATCTCATGTACACACACAAACTCATACAAAAAGTTGCATCAAAATCGGCCTAACACCAGGAAAAGTTTTGTCAAAATCGATCCAGCTTAGGTTTAGGAGTAATTCAAAAACTGGCTCCTATTGTAAATCCCATTCAGGAACCCAGTTCAACAGTAACAAAACGTTTCATCAAAGTTCAAAATTTTTCCCAAAACCCGATTACAGCGTAGCCAACCGGATCAATTTGTAACTTTAGCCCACTTAAATACAGGCAAAAAGTTAACATATATTTTTTGCTACTCACAACATAATTTGTCTCAGTGCACTTTCCTCAACCACAACGGATTATTTTTGCATTTTTTTATATGATTTAATTTTAAACTTTCTTTGTTACAAATACCGTTTAAATTTAATTGTGAATACGTACTAGCTGTTAAACTTATAACAATCTGGAACTGGTATAATGACATTTTAGGAAACAATATTTACCATGACCCTTATAACTCACATTTCTTCATTAATTAAATTGACTTATATTTTAGTAAATAATTCAGATGTTTCATTCGTTGCGTATAGTCCAAATATTAATACCTGTGTACCTCTCCATTTAATTGGAACTTTCAAAATTTCCGTCAAGTCCAATAACTACAACTCCTGAAGTTTCAGTTTTCGGAAGTCGCAAGGTTGTGTTCATGTCAGGGCTGAAAGTTTATATTACATAAAAATTATTGATCAGCGGATAAAGAGGGAAACGCTGGGTAAAAATCTATAAGAGAGTGTGATTAAGGGTTACTCAACCCTCCATACGAGTAACATGTAGAAGAAACAGTTATCCTAAAACTGTGCCAGGTGTTACTCAAACCCTCCATACGAGTTATCTAGTACATGTAAAAATATTTTAGACCCAGATGGCAGTGCCACCTACCGGGTCCAAAAACATTCAAGAAGTTCGGCGACTTCACACTTAAAGAAGAATAATACATTTAAAGATACTATTTACTATACATTTGGCAGCTCCATTTTAAATTGTGGTCAACCTTCTATATTGCAACTATTGTGTCTGTTAACGTCAAACTTTTTTCATCCATAAGTAACACCAATTTTTATTTTCATTTATTCTTGTGTCAAAAGAAAGTAATCTCTAAAATCAGCAACACTGGATCTTGTTTGGATGGCTTCGTGTGGCATAGAAATGTATCAAACCACTAAGTAAAAACTTCCGGTATCATCCAACCTGATGAATGAATGCCCACATAGACTTTAGGGGTGCACCATTTAAGAGCACAATGTTGATACCGATATTCGAAAACTATACAATGGTGAAGCAAACATGCAAATAATAGCTGTTGTAGTGACTTCTCTTTCAAGTAATTTAACCCATGCTACCCATGCTACTTGTTTTCATTTAGTGCCTGTATATACCTTTGTATTTTTAGTTGTAAATTCGATGAGGTGGAAAGTGCTTAGCATGCTGGACGTTTTTTAATGTAGAATAAAACTTGTCTACCACATGTTTGATAAAATCCCAAGCTACGTTAAATGTGTATAAAATATTGTTTTTGCAGCTAATTAATTGATTTGCCAAAGAAAATATTTATTTTCTTGTTAACCCATGCATTCTTGTTTCCATGTCTTTAAGAGCTATTTTATTTTTTTGTTTGGCGTTTCATTTCAGTGACATGATGTGCACTGAAAAGGCTTTATTTGCTGTTTTACAAGCTATGCCAGTTTTTACAGTATCAAGAGCAGCTCTCATTGATGTTTGTGACTGCTCTTCATTAGCGGTTTTTCTTGTTTATTTCTCGACAACAACTTTGAATAACTTTTATCTTAAAGTAAGTCACGAAAGAGAGTAAATAACGTGCTAGAAAGAAAATTGATGGCTGATTGTGTTTGGGTCACCACTTTGCACTTATTTTCATGAATTATTTCTGTTCTACCAATTTTATTATTTTATTTTTATTCAGACAATCTTCATTAATGAACAAAAGAAATAATATTTGTCCAAAATGCGAACACTGAGGAATTCCAGAATTAGTTAAGTGTGGTTGAAAAAAGTAACTTAAATCTATATGTTAAATAGATAAGACTTGCAGGGGCCCGATTCTCGAACCATTCGACAGCTCTACTATACGACTTTCGACGTAAGTCGCCTGAAAAGTTGAGGTAACTGAAGTTTAACCCATATATTCACTTCATTCATATCAGATTTCATGCGACATACGTCCGAAGTCGAGTGGTAGAGCCGTCGAATGGTTTCAAGAATCGGGGCCCAGAAATTTACTCTTTTGTTTGAAAAATAAATTTGCTGATCTTTTCTGTGGCATCTGTTAGTTTATTATTTTGATTATTTTGGGAAATACTACCACAATTCAAATCAAAAACTGCAAATAATATTTAGGGAATCAAAAATGAAAAAAAGTGTGTTCATGTTAGGTATTTACTGTAGTTGACATGACATGAGAAAATAAAACAATCAAATGTAGGCAATATAAATATATTTAATATTAATTTCTTAATTTCGAAGAAACTAATTCAGTAAAACGCTTCAAGCCAGGAACATTCGCTTCATAACAAGGATGTTTCTCAACTCTTTGTAACCACGATTTGATCTTTGAATGCTTGATTTCATCCAACGGTACGAGAGTTGACCAAGAGCTAAGGCTTGTTAGGAAACATATGTCTGCAATCGTGAATGATTCACCTGCAATCCAATCGTTGCCTTCTAAAAATTTTTCAACGAAGTCGTAGGCCTCGTGCATTTGCGTTTTGGGTTCTTCGTCCACGTCTGTTGCTCCTTTATAGATAATGGGTCTCTAAAAATTAATAAAATTTAAAAAAGTATGGGGTAAAGTGATGCCTTAAAGCTGAAAACTGGTCAACAGATAGGGCTTCACACGAGACGAGGTAGGCGCGAGTATCAAAAATCTCGTCTCGTCTCGTCAATTCTTAAAAAATTAAGTCTCGTTCAAGTCTCGTTCTCGTCTCGTTACCAGTTGTCTCGTCTCGTATCGTTGCCTGTTGTCTCGTCTCGTTTAAGTTTATATAATGATAATAGATATAATATAAACTGAATAATAATTAATAATATATAATTTTTTAAAGCTATATTTATTACGCTATTATACGAAAATATTTTAACAAGACATACATGTTTTTATTTTACAATCTCTTAATTTTATCTTTTAAATTACTCCATGACTAAGAATATAAACATAATGAAGCTTGCATCGCAACATCTTTTAATGATGTACTTGTTTTTGTCAATTTTTGGTAAAGAAGTTTGGCATGAATTGTATCTCTACAAAATAATTGAAACATTTTTATGTAACTAAGTTTGTTACCACATTCTTGCGTATTTGACCGGTTCTATTATATATACTTCCACAGATGTATATAATAATTGTTCACATCTTTATTACAAGATATTTATTTCTCCAGATGTACAAATACAGACAAAATTTCCAAAACATCTGTATTTAGGGGCAATAAAAGTTGTTCCTTAAATATTGAATTTATAATGGATCACTCGTATATGCTGCTGTAAATAAGCCGATCTGCCAAGTAGAAAATTTGGAGCCCAAGAAGCCCTTTTAATAGTATATACGTTTATTACTCTCCAGTTTCATATAGTCACATATACTAAACGGAGAGTAAGGCAAGCCAACGATCTGTTAAAAAAACATTCAAATTTAAAATATAAAAGTCTGCCTAGATAAATATTTATGCTCAGAGATTCGTTACTATAAGAAGCGTTAACAAGTAAAAGTAAAAATGTGAAAAAACATACTTGGTTATTGAGTCTTTATTAAATTTACAATAAAATATTTCACATATGATCACCAGATTTTATATATTGTAAAATATATTGTTTTCTACGTAGACCTTTTCTAAATTTTCGAATAAAAACTTCACAAAAGAAATGTAAGGAGATCATATACGAGAATCTCGGGTTGCACTGTATATGGTCTCGGTATTGCCATAATATTTTCCAAAACGTCAGGTCTCGTTTTTGCGAGACGAGAACGAGACGAGACGAGACGAGAAAAATGTCGCTCTCTAGCCCTATCAACAGACTAGCTAGATATCTATATATGCGTTAGAGGTTATATTAACATAATATCAAATAGAATGTGTGTGGTTATATGCTAGTTCTTCTTCCTCAATTTCACACTTCAGTCATTCATTATCATATAATCAATCTTTTATTTCGATTCATAGTCAATAATAGTATTTTGTTTAGCAAATTAACAGTTGTCTCTATCTCTAACCCATAGAAATTTATTTTTACATTTTGTTTCATAAAAAAAATTGAATAATGCCATGAGATGTAGTAAAATATTGTGAGAATAACCCCTACTTTGGGGTAGCTTGTGGTAGTGGCTTTTTGTGAGCTCCTTATTATTGTTAATTTATAGGTTTCCGTAGGCAGATCCCATCAAAAAACTGAAACCTTACTGGGACACTCCTATATCTGTCGGTACCTATACTGGATGAAAAAAAGTTTAAATTCAGAAAAGGTACAGAGTTAGAGCAGCCAATGACGGATACTAAGCTTCCGTTATTTTTTTTGCAACTTTAAAAGGCACTATTACGTTCCCGCAATTTGTTTAGTGTATTGTTTAAATTTGATTGAATTACTTCATTGATTTGTAAACTTCTGCACCTTTTCCAAAACCTTCGGTCGCGCTAATGCTAATTTTTGGACGCTTTTTTGATTCCGTCTTAAGACGGCCGCTTTTTGTTGTTATTGTGTTACGATTTCGCGAGCTATAGTTCCGGTCGTAACAACCGCTAAACCGCTTTCATTTTGTTTCGTTTGTGTTTACAAAAGCGCATCATTTGTTGTTAAACCCACATTTTTTGTTTCCTCAATCAATGAACATTAAGTCGCTATTTTTTGTGTAACATGTTGTCTAGACGAAGCTCTAAATCAGTTCCTGCTGTTGCGGGGCTAGCTTCTGAAGAAAGAAGAACCAAGAAAACACCACCTTCAGAGCTTCGACGTAAAAGGTCAGTGATTAACTTTTATTTGGTGATTCATTTACGCGACGGCACGTGTTTTATTGATTGTTCCGCTAAAGGTCCTTCGTCAATTACATACCTGCATTGAACCAGCATTGAACTAAAACCGCAACACCTAATTCATACATTTTTTTGGATATTATATGTAATATGCCATTGAAGACATTACAGGCACATTTTAAAAGACCTTCTATCTTTTTTACGCAGGTCTGCCTGTATATTTATTGGTTTCTCTGTGTACATTTCTTCTACCTGTTGGCAATTTGTCTCTTGCTATTCTTACTACTTTATCGTATGCCATTCTGCATATGTGTTTCCATTGTCTTTTCACTTCTAATATCAAGTAGTTTATTCTTTTCACATTTCATGTGGTTCTGATTTTCTTATTTTTTGATCGATCTCTTAGTGTTTCCCTAAGATTCTTCTGTCATCTCTAGCATACTTTGTAAGCTTGGAAATGTGATTAATGATCTTAGCTTTGTAAATTCGAGTCTTAATTTTCGTTATAATATACTTGATTAGCCATATTGTGTTATTTAGGCAACCCGATGTTCTATTAGCTCTATGTAATTGTTGTTTACTTCAGTTTCTAAAGCTCCGCAGGTGGTTAACTTGCTACCCAGAAAGTAGCCATCCCTAATTAACATTTCTGCTACGGTGTTGAACTAGTGAATCAATTTGATCTTCACTCCCCCTATGAAAATAGCGTTAAACGTCAAAACAAATTTAATGTAATTTTGTGATTTAACTACTATAAAATGTCTATCCTTCTCTAGAGTTTGGATACATTGAGAATAAATCTGTAGCGTCAAATTTTAAATTTAAAATGTTACATATTTTCTAAAATTTTCCATTTTTTGGGAAACTGTATGCATTTCCAAAATTGTATGTCAACATGATTATAGAATTCTAAAATCTAAATAAACCATATTAAGCATTTTTTCTTCAACCTATAGGATGGAAAGAAAAAAATGATGGAAAGAAAAAAATTAAGAAAATACTTTTTTATAAAAGAATTTTCCCCGACTTTCTGACATGAAGCACATAGATTCATTTATTACACATTCTAGAGTTTTAGTTTCCCCTGTCCCGATGTCTTTAATCAAATCTTGCAAATTAAATTTGGTCTACTTTCCGGTTACCGATAGAACTGAAATTTTGCGTCGTGTTTAAACCGGATGACAATGCAACATTATTATGACATGGAACTGATCTGATGATTGAACTGCAACGTGGCCACAGGAACACCAGTTTGGACTCACTGGATCCGTCTTGGCGAGTACTTTGGTGCTACATGATAACCAGGGTCTGATTTGAGTTCTTTTTATTAACAAGTAATAAAAGTTGTTTTTTAAAACTTTTTTTCTTTTAATTTTATTCTATTACGTTCTCACTAATTAGACATGATTAATAGTAATCAGCTAGAAATTAACTAAGTAGCTAGTTATTCCCAATTAGTTTAATCTCTAGAAACTTGACTTTCGTTTTGGAACTACAATGTATTCGTTAGAAGAAGTTTTATTTAAATTTTGATTTTAATTTATACCTACCACAATAACAACACCTCTGGGAAACAAAACGTTGGAGTCAAAATGCAGTCTTTGATGTATAACGGCTCGTTTTTTCAAATCATTTGGGTAGAGCGAGTCGGTTTTCCCATATTTACTAACAAGGTAAGGCATTATTGCATGACTATCCCAAATTACGAATCCATCATCATCTACTAATGTTGGTACAGTATGTTGAGGGTTAAGCTGAAATATAATAAAGTCGATGCATGGTTTAACTGCTACCGGATTTTATGGTTCATATAACTATAGCAAGAGAATTCCTTAAATGACCAAAAGACTCTCACAGATTGATGTTAAATAATTTCCAGGTGGTTTCTTTATGTATGTTTTAACTTGTCATGGGTACACACGGTGTTCCATAACTAAGGGACAAAAAGGAAACTTTGGAAAGGAGTGTTAAAACTACGTCGCTAAACCTGCATTAGTGTAAATAAGTTTAAAAAAGAACCGAACTCAAAAAACTGTTAGCTGAAACAAGACAAAAGAATTTAAATCAGTAGAAAAATATATTATCATGTATTTTTACCATTTATATTGTCGGATAGCTATAGAGCTGTAATATTTTTCGTGGTCCCTCAATCTACCCATTCATGCTTATTGTCGATAATGAGTTTCTTTGTGATTCTTCGAGGTCCAAAATTCAATACAAATGAAGCTAAGATTATAGTGAGCCCAATGCAAAAAGAATGTTCAAATCGAATGTTATTTTATTATTAGTATTATTAAGAATAAAGTTATTCTTCATAAAGAGTCCTTCTTGTCCTGAAACGTAACATAATTATGTGCCAATCTTCTTAAATTGTGTACTAGGATTTTCAAATAGATCAGTTCCTGTAGGAAACACCCAGTAATGTGAATAATTTTATGCTTAATACACTTTGCTTTAATGACAAATTTCAAATACTAGTTTGTTATACTGAAGTAGTGACGAGAGACAATCCCAATGGACAGCAAAGACAAGGTAAGTTCTGGGAATGATAAACTGCAGACCTGGACGAATTCAGACTAAAGCATAGATCTAATACTTTGCAAAATTACACAGGGAAGCTGCAAAAGAAAGTGGCAGTGGAAGAGACGTTCAGCTAACAAACGAAATTATGCAATAACTAGATTACGATTATTTGATTAAGGCAATTGACGGTGATGTACAATGACCATATAAATGTGCTAGCTATTTGTTTAACTTATTTAGTTAATTTGTTTAAAAGTCTATTTTCTCTACCAATTCGGAAAAGCATACTTACCTTTAAGAATTCGTCTTTTAATTGTTCGCGTTTATGTACATTCACATCATGTTGTTCCAGTTCAAGCCCTAGAGCCTTTGCACATACTTGAACGGACCTGGAAGGTGGAGTTCCATGAAATTTATATAATTTAGGCATATTTTAGCTGACTTCAATCGTTTTCAAACAAACAAGCAAAAGGGAAAGAATGCTTTTGTGAAGAAATATAAAATTTTTAAGTACGTTATTAACAAGCAGTTATAATTTATTAATTAGCAGTAAATATCATTGACAATATGTGCATAATAATTCCAAACGATAATGTTTTTTTATCAAATATGTTTAATACATTTTTTGTGTTAACAATTCAATTTTTAAATAATTTATAAGACGTTCATCAATATTCATTATAATGTATTTTCAAAAATAGTCTAAGGACTAGAACCGAAATTTTACCCTCATTCGCATTATGAACTACTCTAATAGTCCGGAAGCTAATGACAAATTTATTAGACTATTTCTATAAAATGATTTTTTTCTACAAGCTACCTTTTATAAAATATAAAAACATCTCCACTAAAAGGTGTTACGGGAGTTACAATTGCAGCAATATTTAGAAATTTCAGCTGTGTATGTGTAACACTATGGACATATTAATACAGAAGAAGTTGATAGTACCAAACATCGCCACCACTCGGGATTGATAGAATATATCTAACAGGAAAAAAAGTCGAAGTTTGACTAAAACCTATCAAAGCTTCGTGATACTATATTGTCAAGAGTTTCCAATCCATTAAGCGCAAGACAATATATTGTTTGTTCTCGATTGGGGACTCTGTGGGTTAGCTTTCCCTGAAATTCCTAGCGTTTCAATGTTGAATTCATTTTTGTGTAGAAATACATAAATGATTGGAGCATTCCATCAGTTGAGACATGCGCAATTGATGAAGATTCTCGATTAGAAGCAATATATTGTCCTGTCGTCAATGTTTTGTAAAATCTTGATAATGTAGTAATAAAGTTGTTAGAATATTTTTATTTTCAAATGACAATTTAACATTCAGTAATATCTCTTGCAATAGTCATTTGTTTGCTTCTGATTGGTGGTTTCTGCAGTCAGTTTAGTGCCACATATTCATTGCTTGTAGTACTCTAGAGAGAGGCAGATAAGCCTACTCGCTTCCTTTCTCTCTCACTCAGCGTTATGGTTATACTTGTATCTGCAGTATTACCTCAATGGTTATAGAGGTCGTTTCAGAAATTTAGCAAATTTAAAAAGTGACAGCAAAAATTGTTGTTTGCCGATGCTCAAATCCTTTGACAAGGGAAGGGAGAGGACAGGTAATGTACATCTTGAGCAATGATATGAAATGTGCCGGTTTTTAGGCGAAATGGTGCCCATGTCCTTAATTTGTTAAATGAATAATTTGTGATTTCTGAATGAAAGAGCATTTCAATACTTATATTGTTAGCATAGTTTATTGTGTGGCATACAAGTGTAAAAGTAACAAATATAAATTACGTTTTACGGGAAAGTATGAATTTATACGAAATGGGTGCCCAAACGGCACGTGTCCACTCCCTTCCCTTGTCAAAGCAAAAAAAATCTTGGGATAAAAGAATATCTATCCTATTCGTTCATCAACCTCATTGGCGCAACTCGCTGGACACCCACCTTTCTAATGAGGCAAGCCGGGCTCGAAACCCGGTCAAGTAATAGTTTTTTTCTTTCTAGCCACCACAACCAACAACAGATGGCGCGCGCCCCTGCGACACATAACACACAATACAAAGTCATTCGTTTATTCTTCTTGTCCAAACATCAACCACCAACAGCTCGGCAGCAGCTCCCGATGAGAACTCGATGACTGGTTACCTTTATGCCCACTTCCACTCCAGAACTCACTTTGTTTATCTGTTCATACATCATGTTTATATTAATCGTAGGTCTTGGATCCACAGACATTACCAAGTAGCCAACTGACAACACCGTGATTTTTATTTTCATTCCTTCTAACTCTGTTCACAGTTAGTTCTCTTTCTGTTGGGGAATATCCTCACAATGGGGAATATCGACTGAGCTAAACAGAGATAGCAAGACCAATGCCAATTATATTATCGACATTAAAAATTGCTTGCATGTTTAGTCTATGGCAGTGTGGTATGCGCATATACTTAATACCTACTAGGTATATGGGTACGTGTACCCCCAGGGGTACGGAAAGCTTTAGTGAGGATACGCGTTACGCTGTTTAGTGGGAATAGATGATATTCGTAGTACATAGTGCTTTGCTGCGCCCAAGGTTAGACGTTACCAAGGTTAATAAACAATGTTAAAAAAATTTGCATTTTGACTTTATTGGCTCCGCCTTAATGTTATAACCGCTTGCCTGTTGACAGCAGAGGTGTGTTTTGTTAACAAATGTGAATTTAATTCAGTGTAAAACTATTCGTTAATATACTTTGTGTATCTATTTAAGAAAAACATATTCGAAGATTTTATATTCATTTAACAAAAATAAAAACATTTAAAATATATATTGAATTATTAAATAAAATAAAGCTTATATAATTTTTCGATATCTATAACTTACTGTCACATGTTCACTTTATATGCTTTCGAACCAATTTTATAAACGACTTTGCACGGGTTCTTTAAAGAAAATATGTTACTCAGTGGAGATGCAGCTTTCGGTAAAATTGGTTGAGTAGTTTTTGAGTGAAATCGTAACAAACAATAAACCAATCAACTTTCCTCGTTATACGTAATATTAATTTAGATTAATTTTTGAGTGGCAATTATTTATGAGGCAAACAAAACAGACCTGACCTCGTGTAAAATGAACAAATTTTGTTTCGAAGTAACACGTGATTGGGCAACATACAATTGCCCGTTCGAAAAGCACTGTGTGCTTAAGTCTACTCCCACCAAGCCCATAGCCAGCGAGGGTTCAACCACCCCCCGAAATTTTGGAATTTTTAGTTTCAAGATTAAGTTTTAACCCATTAATCTTTTTCATAAGAATAAATATTATGTTTATACAATTTTATATATCCTGGAAATACATGAATACTTAATCAGCCTATGATCAATCAAAAGAATTATTCAAGGCCCCCGAAAGAAATATCTAACCCACCTGGAAAAAATGTCCCCGCTACGCTCTTGACTCCAGCAACTTTGGAAATTGTAGCCGTTTAAATTGGAATTGCAATTCTTAGGGTATCATGGGAATTCTTGGTATAAAAAATAAAAACAATTTCACCAGTTACGTTGCCAGTTAATATGATACATTCGATAAAAAAATGGACTACTTTGAATTTTGTACCGTTGCACAGTTTGAGTGGACTGAAATTTCAGAGTAATATGATGGGAGCACCTACTTTTAATATTAATTTGAAACCAATTTAGTGACTTAGTGGATATGTTACTAATAGCGGGATAACTTGTACTACATTTTGTACCAAATGACAAATATTATTAAAAATTACATAGACATTTCCTGCTTGAAATTCACCATTTCCCATTTGAAGCAAGTTGCCAATCAGCTTCGCTAAACTATAAAATCCTCATATTGGTTTTAAGTCCACATTTGGTTATATATGAGAAAGATGCGATCTGTTGAGCGATGCATTGACTTTATCTGCTTACGTTCCCCTGGTTATAACTGGCAAAATTTGACGGAAATCTCTAGAGAATAAAACAGTTCAACCACCCATTGGACAGTTAGTGTTGCGCAGATCTCGGATTGTCCTGTCTAGTGTCTCAACTGAAGTTTTATGAAACAGAAGCCTCATCCCAAATAATCAAACTGCAATCCCTCATTAATGCTAGTGACGTCATCACTACATATTTTGAATGTTAGTTTGAATGTGGAATGGGCGGTTCCCTCACTTTCCAAAAGTGTGGCTGCTATGCCGGACGATGCCACAGCTAGGGCAATTTTTCTGTCGGATCGTACATTTACTAATAATAAATTTATTAAAAATGTTTTACCTCTGCCTCTAGGGGCATCTAAAAAATATTTTACCTTTATTACTATTATAATTTGAGGACAATATTAGGTCTAAATATTTTTTGTTCAGCCTTCAAGCGACATTCATTTTGAATGACATGTAAAAGTCTCAAATGGTTATAGTTAGTTTCTCGTAAATACTCTGTACTGATTGTTGCAATTAAATTGAAATTTAATAGCAAAGTGAATCAAAACTTTTATAGATTTTCCTGATATAGATTCTACTTGTTTATTCAATTTAAGTAAAGCTTGATAAAATAGTTGAGTGAAAAATATTTAATGACAATTCGTGACGTATGTGATGCATACACACTGAAACCTTCAGCCATTCTTTGACGATCATTTTGCCAAAGAAGATGGAGGTCGGTAACTTGACTAAAGGATATCATGATGGTAAATAAATATCTAATTGATTTAGCTGAACATCATAAGGCAGTTTTAGAAAGCGTACTTTCCCGGTGAGAGTCGTCTTCTTACAGACCCATTGCTTTACAAAGTTCTTGAAATGTTTCACAAGTTATACATTAAAAAGTGCGTAAACGACTGAAATTATAATACCTATTTTGATTTTCAGAGGTAAAATTTTACAAAATCCTCCTACGCTCTAATGCAAATACTACTGAAAGAACTAGGGCGGGCCTTTTACTGCGTGAAGTAACATTTACGGCTAAGACGCGAGGCGCGGGGCCACGGGGAGCCCGCCTGGCCTGGTCGAATCACGGCGACACGAAATTAATTTCGTTGTGTATTACATATTGTAATTTTGCTAAATCTTCTAAGGTATTCATTTAATTTGCATGGAGTAAAGGGAAAAAATATTCTTCATGAAATGCTGAAGCTAACTAACGTATTTAAAATTGTGAGGATTAATACCGTATTGGTCTAAATAGTGTTCCAATTACTGCGTTATAATTGCCCATTTATTTTAAGAGATAGACATATGCCGTCGCGGACTTTTTTGTAGACCTTTATAAGATACAGAATTCCACCATATCTTGTTTTGTTATATCTCAAAGGTTTAGGCAGCGTTTTCGTTGAAGGCTCCCAGACTGCTTCGTTTTCCGACATCTCCAACAAATATCGTTATATTTTCTCCAATTTATATAAAAACATATCAAATTGTATACTAAAATCTTCCTCGAGAACCACTCTATCCACTGGTGAAATCAGCATGAAAATCGGTGGGGTGGTTTTTGAGTTTATCGCGAACAGACAGACGCGGCGGAGGACTTTGTTTTATAATATTTATATTATATATTTTTATGTTTTTTTGGGCAATAACATCACAATAGAAATAAAACGACGTATATTGCAGGAATACCAAACGTTTCAAAGTCTATTCTGACTTCGTTGTCAATGGCTTTATATTTATTGATGTAGATTGCATGCAGTGCAGTGAATGTTTTATACTGTTGTCAATGTTAATTTGATTCACCTTCTTGTGTAATAATATTGTTACGAAATTTACCCAAAGCCGACCCTGTTTCATTTCAGTACGACAACAAACGCTCTAAGATAAAAAAAACGGTTCTCGAAAGGACTCGGCAGCTGAAGGAGTGATGAAGAATTTTCAATGCTGGGGTTATAAAAGAAGCACGCCACGATCGCCAAGCAGTGATACCGCGTCGACTAGCGTATATGAGTATGTATTGTGAATCAGCTGTTTAATGTAAATAAGGTTCTAGAAAAGTGAAAGTAAATATTAGTTGTTATAATTTTAAAGTGAACCCACGGACTATATTACATTTGGTGAACAGAAGTAAAGGATTAGTGCAGTTAAAATCGTAAAACCGACGAAACTACCAGAAAAATGATCAAACAGGTTACGGAGGGACTAGACGAAAAAATAGCACAGACTCTAGAAAAACGTGACAAGAAGGAGAAACAACATCAAAAAGAAATTCAACAAAGGTTAGTAAAATCTTTTGATGAAAAACGTAAAATTGAATTAGAAAATCTTGTCACTACGATGGAAGAAAAACAACAAAATCTAGTTTCCACGATGAAAAGTGAACAACATAATTTAATTGAAGGATTGTTCTCGAAATTTAAATTATTAGATGAACAGAGACAAAATGATTTTAAAATATTTGAACAAAAACAAGATCAACTTGAATTAAAACGACAAAATGAATTTAAATTATTAGAAGAAAAACAAGAACAAGTTGAATTAAAACGACAAAATGAATTTAAAATAACTGAAGAAAAAAGACAAATGCAAATTGAACAACTAATGCAAATAGTAAGACAAGTTAATGAAACAGTTAATGAAAGAATGCAAATAGTTGAGTCAGATATAAAAGAGATAAATGATGACATTAAGACCATAAAAAATACCGTGGACACTCTTGAAACCAAAGTAGATGACCTCGATTCCATCCAAAGCCAGGTATAAGTTGAAATCAGTTCAATTCAAAACACAGTTCAAGACCAAATCAGTGCCATCCAAGACAAGGTAGAAACAGAAATTAAAAAAATGCAACAGGACTTACAGCGAGGAAAATACCAAAACACCGTGAGTACCAGAGGTTCCGTTAGTAAACCACCACATTTGATGGCAGTTCATCCTGGCCCATGTATAAACGGCAATTTGAGGCCGTGGCTACAGCTAATGGATGGGATAACCAAGAAAAATCTACTTCTCTGGTAATTTCGTTAAGAGGTCCGGCCCTAGAACTCCTACAAAGCATTCCAGTTGATGAACAAGGCAATTTCGACAAGATCATCGCCATCCTAGACAAACGATACGACAATCAATCCTTGAGCCAGGTATATCAAGTACAACTGAGCGTAAAATCGCAAAAATCCGGTGAAAGCCTCCAAGAATTCGAAGCAGAGATTAGACGGTTAGTTCACTTGTCCTACCCAGACCTGCCAGAGGAAACGAAAGACCAGCTGGCCACTCAGAGTTTCATAAACGGCATCAGAGATGTGGAAGTACAGCGAAATCTAAGACTAAGCGGCGTCAAGAAAAGTAATGAAGCTCTACTTCGGGCTTTGGAAGTAGAGGCCGTCATGAACATGTCCAAACCGAGAGTCCGAGCAGTTTCCTTTAACCAGGAAGAGTCAGAGTCACCATTTCAAGAGCTGCTGGCTGGTCTGAACCAAATATTAGAACGGTCACAAAGAACTGGCACCAGAGGGGCATGTTACCGCTGCGGACGGACAGGACACTTCAAACGTGACTGCCGAGTAAGGCTAGCGGAACGATCACCAACCAGGGGTAGCCAACAAACCGACCTTACCAACCAGGGAAACTCCAACCAGTCAGCATAAGGGGGCGAATGCTGACTCACCCTCCACCAGCCCCCAGGACAGTATCCATCCGGGGATTTTGCCGAGATAGCGGAAGCCTAGTCATCAGAGGCACCATCAATGGGCGAGCAGTTACCATCACCATCGACACCGGCGCCGCTGTGTCCATTGCCAAGTCAAGGGTTTTGAGAACATCAGAAATTCGGCCAGTTACCAATACCATCCAGCTCAGAACAGTCACCGGCGAGTCAATGTCAATACAGGGTGAGGCAGATGTCGTGCTACAGATAGGGGACAACATGATCCGGCATAGGGTCCTGGTAGCGAATATTGAGGACGATTTTATACTGGGAATGGACCTAATTAGCCAACATGGATTTATGTTCGACCCGAGATATGATTGTCTTTCGGTTCCTAAATGAGGAATTTGTATTGACACGGCCCGTCAACAGTTCAGTCACCTCCATAAAAATTGTGGCAAAGTCTTCAGCTAGAATTCCCGGTCGAACGGAACAGATTATTCATGGGACAGCTAGACAGCAATCCTTCGAGCTGCGTTGGAATGGTGGAGCCCGTACACTCAACTCATGACTACTTAGTTGGACGGGCTATAGTTAAAACCGGACGAGATATACCAATCAGAGTCCTGAATTTGTCCAACAACGACATTAGAATTGCCAATGGTCAAGAGATACCTTGTTTCGAGCCAGTAGAGACCATCATCAATTGTGAAGAAGAGTACCAGACGTCGGTGAAGGAGCCAGGGCCCGATAAAGAGTTCCTACAACAGTTTGTTGACCATTTGACACACTTGACACCAGAGCACCAGAAGAAAGCCAAGCAATTTATCACAAAACACTGGCAAATTTTTAACAGTAAAAATGGAACCACCGGTCGCACCAACATCATCCAGCATCGAATAGATACCGGAAAGGCTAAACCCATCAGAATACCACCTAGACGACTACCATTGGGGCAACAACAGGCAGTCGAGGAAAACATCGAGTCCATGTTACAAAATGGAGTTATTGAGCCATCCTCAGTCCATGGTCTGCTCCCGTCGTGTTAGTTAAAAAGAAGGATGGAACCACCCGATTTTGCGTGGATTACAGAAAGCTGAATGATGTCACGAAGAAAGACAGCTATCCACTACCCCGAATCGATGACACTTTGACCACACTAGCAGGCTCCCGTTGGTTCTCCACACTAGACCTAAAAAGTGGATATTGGCAAGTTGGTCTACACGCAAACGACAGAGAGAAGACAGCGTTCTCCACCAGTAAAGGGCTGTTTCAGTTCACGGTCATGCCCTTTGGGTTATGTAATGCACCCGCTACATTTGAGAGGCTAATGGAGTATGTACTGAGCGGGTTAACATGGAGGACGTGCTTAGTATACCTCGACGACATTCTAGTCATGGGCCAGACATTCGACGACCATCTGAAGAACCTGGGCGAAGTATTCTCCCGAATTAATAATGCCAACCTGAGACTCAACCCGAAGAAGTGCTCCTTGTTCCAAAAAGAAGTAGAGTTTTTGGGCCACGTCGTGTCCGAGTCAGGAATCCGCACCAATGAAGACAAGATTGAAGCCATCCGTGATTGGCCAGTCCCCAGAGACAAGCATGAACTCCGAAGCTTCTTGGGCCTCTGTTCATACTACAGGCGATTTGTTGAGGGATTTGCCATCATTGCTGCGCCTCTACATCGGCAGACCACTGAGAAAGAGACCTTCCATTGGAATCAGGATTGCGAAACATCATTCAGGCGACTGAAGGCAGCACTATGTTCCAGCCCAATCCTAGCCTTTCCTACACAGTCCGGCAAGTTCATCTTAGACACCGACGCCAGCAACACCGGTTTGGGGGCCGTCCTATCCCAGGTGCAAGATGGTGAAGAGAGGGTGATCGAGTACTACAGCCGTGGATTCTCGAAACCAGAAAGAAATTATTGCGTCACTAGAAAAGAACTTCTTGCAATAATAAGGGCTGTAAACCATTTCCACAAATACCTCTATGGTGGCCATTTCTTAATCCGAACAGATTATGCCGCACTCAAATGGCTGCTGGACATGAAGACACCGGAAGGACAACTGGCCAGATGGATGGAGAAATTACAGCAATACGACTTCAAGGTGGAACACCGTGCCGGCCGGTTGCACAATAATGCCAATGCCCTATCCAGAAGACCCTGTAGAGCGGAATGCAAGCATTGTCTGAAGACGGAACAGCGAGAGGGTATCTCCATCAGGCAGATCCGAGTGCAGGCCAATGAAGACTGGACAACGGAAGAGTGCATCCAGGACCAAATGGCTGATCCAGACATCGAACCAATCTTGTCACTCAAAATGAGAGGGGCACTCAGGCCACGATGGGACGAGGTAGCTAGATACTCCGGCGTGCTGAAATCGTTATGGGCTCAGTGGGATTCTCTAAGGTAGACAATGGAATGCTCAAGCGAGTTTGGGAAAGCGCTGATGGACGAGAAACCATGTCCCAACTGGTAGTTCCGAAGAAAAAGGTACCAGCTATCCTGACCGAAGTACATGATGGAATTACCGGAGGCCACCTGGGCATGAACAAAACCCTAGACAAAGTTCGCCAGCGGTATTACTGGGTAAACTACTTCGAAGACGTCAGAGCTTGGTGCCGCAAATGTGCCACCTGTGCAACCTAGTAAGGGCCCGAAGACCCGGACCAAGGGCAGAATGCAGCAGTACAATGTGGGCGTCCCATTTGAGAGAATTGCCATCGATGTCGCCGGTTCGTTTCCCGAGTCTGAGAAGGGGAACAAATACATTCTGGTCGCAATAGATTACTTCAGTAAGTGGCCTGAGGCATATGCGATACCCAACCAAGAGGCAACCACGGTAGCGACGGTTCTAGTAGAACAACTATTCAGCAGGTTTGGCGTCCCGATGGAATTACATTCAGACCAGGGGCGTAACTTCGAATCGAATGTATTCCAGAAGGTCTGCACGATGTTGGGGATCAGGAAAACGAGAACAACACCATTACACCCACAGTCAGACGGAATGGTGGAAAGATTTAACAGGACCTTGGAACAACACCTATCCAAGGTCGTCAGCAATAACCAGCGTGATTGGGATGAGCATATTCCCCTATTCCTGTTGTGATATCGCTCTGCTGTACATAATAGTACAGGCCTGACCCCAGCCAGGGTCCTATTCGGAAAGGAGCTGTGATTACCATGCAACTTGGCATTTGGCTCCCCCGAAGAACCTCCCCAAGACATCGACGATTATGCCGACCAGCTCCGACATAACATGCTGGCAATACACGAATTAGCCCGAACGCAGATGTTGGCCACCAGTGACCGGATGAAGACGCGATACGACCTCAAGGCCAATTCAGTCGGGTTCCAGGAGAGGGACAAAGTCTGGTTGTACAACCCCCAACGGAGCAAGGGTAAATCCCAAAGCTTACACCCGCCTGGGATGGTCCATACGAGGTGGTCAAGAGGCTTAATGACGTCGTCTACCGGATCCGTCGAAACCCCAAGGCTAAATTGAAGGTGGTTCATTTAGATCGACTCGTTCCCTACCATGGAGGGGATGTTTCTGATCGGGACGATCAGAATTAAGGGGGGGGGCAAAGCCGACCCTGTTTCATTTCAGTACGACAACAAACGCTCTAAGATAAAAAAAATGGTTCTCGAAAGGACTCGGCAGCGGAAGGAGTGATGAAGATTTGACGAGAATTTTCTATGCTGGGGTTATAAAAGAAGCACGCCACGATCGCCAAGCAGTGATACTGCGTCGACTAGCGTTATGAGAATGTATTGTGAATCAGCTGTTTAATATAAATAAAGTTCTAGAAAAGTGAAAGTAAATATTATTTGTTATAATTTTATATTGCTCTAGCTCTTTGGGATTTCACCCTTAGAAAAGATCCAGTAGTTTTATTAAAATTTCCCGTTGTGGTTCGTCTTCACTTCTGTGACTTTTCGGTGATTTCCCGATGCTTCGCCGTTCTTTGCTTGTCTCAATTCACATCTTAGTTTTTCGTTATTATATCTCACATATCTTCGTAGAGCAGTATAGAGTTAGAATCCGCCCAAGACATTTTATGCCCTAGTTTTCTTATATTAATCTTTTCCTTTCAATTTCATATTAGTTGTGAAGATCTTTACTTATCATCTTTTTGGTTTCTATTCTCATTTGTCTAAATTCCTCATATGTATTTCCTTAAATAATGGCTATTTTTCTTCTATTTTAGTTTTAATATTGTTCTACCTAAGAGTTTTTCATTTTATGCCAGCTTAGTTCTTTTTATGTATGTCATTTGAATTCCACTACTCCTTCTTCAGTTACTTGATTAACTCTCTTTCTAATGTCACTCGCTTAAGTCATCTTTGGTAATAATTTTCGTACCTGTTTTCTTTTCCTGTTTATGTCTTTGAAATTGTTGGTATTAATAGTCAAATAGCCCTGATTTAACAACCTTTAACTCATTCAACACCAGTTACCACATATAGAGAATGAATTTTATGTGTAAAATGTAGGAGTACTTATGTTTCGAATGATATAATCTACCGCGTGTTTTGCGTTGGTTTCTGCAGTGATCCATGTTTATTATCTCTGAGTTCATTTCGTATAGACGATGTATGGTTTGGTATTCTTCCTCCTTCGTCTTAGATAAAGTTTCTTACATATTCTTCACCCGAATCTTCTGGGCTTGTAATTTAGAGAAAAATAAGGTACTGAACATCATTTATAATTTATTCGGTCAACCTAAGTTAAAAAAAAAACTAAAGTATTTTAGTTTTTACCGGAATAATATTAATCAAATTCTTTACCAACATTTGTAACTATGGTTGTAATATTGTTTATGCATATTGAAAAAACATATTTCGGTGTATATAATTTATTAAAACAAATCGCTTATACAAGTACAGTTAATAGTAAACAGTTCCGCGATTTTTTTCCAAAGCTGATTTGATGACTAACTCGTATTTCAGAAGTCCAGGAATATTGGATTCGTAACATGGAAGCTTTTCCACTTGTTTTAACCAAGCGCAAATTCTGGGATACTTGGATACGTCCAGTGGTACTAATACATTGCATGAGGTAAGAATTCCGATGAAACTTATATCTGCGATGGTGAAGCTGTCACCAGCAACCCAATTATTTCCTTCTAAGAACTTTTCAACGAAGTCATAGGCTTCAATCATTAACGCCTCTTGTTCCTCACTAGGTTTTACTGCGCCATGGCGGATTATGGGTCTCTGCAATACAATTAAATTTCAGACTATATAAAAGGAGGTACTAGTTACTGGAGAACAACACCACTTCTATGAATTTAACTCGAATGAATGTCGACATCTATGAGTTTCCTGGAAAACTACCCAAAATCAGGACTGTGTGGTTTCTATCCTAGGAATCACAGGGAAACTGCGTTACACACAGCATGTGTCCTGATTTGGGATCTCTGTGGGTTTGTTTCTCACAAGAAACACAGTCCTTTAAAGAATGTGGTCCAGTATCAGCATGTTTATTACTTACCGCAATAGCACTTGCTCTGGGAAATAATACGTTAGACTCAAAATGAAGCCTTTGGTCTACAATTGCTCGTTTCTTCAGATCTTTTGGGTACAATGAATCGTCTTTTCCATATTTACCAACGAGGTATGCCATGATCGCGTGACTATCCCAAATTATGAAACCATCATCATCTACCAAAGTGGGAACTGTGTGTTGTGGATTAATCTAAAAATATTATTGTTAATTTATAGGAACATTTGTTACAATTATCCATAATTCATTATTATAAGAAAATATCAAGAGAAATGTTGAATGTTTCAGTATATTATTCTTTTTATTTTCAAAAACTAAAAACCAATTGTACCTCGAAATTTGTTTAGAAATTGTTTAGCTTTGGACTGATTTCAGTGTAAAATTATCAAAAATTATAATTACTTAAAAACAATACTTTTGTTAGAGCTTCTTTTTTCCTTCCTTGTATCTCCAAGTATTGTTTATGCTATGGTAACATTTTCATTTAAAGACTGGTATTTATTATTTTTGATTATCTAATATCCGGTTGTAGATTTTGAGTTAATTCTGCAGCATGTAGACCTATTAACTCATATCTCCATCGAGAGAAATATTTAACAAATCTCATTTTGCATTGTAGACTAATCAGGACTCTAAATATTGTGACAGAAATTCCTCCGATAATTCGTGGAATCGGCATTTATCGAAATGTCCGGCTGGCGCATCGAACTCGGCGGCTTGCTTTGATGAAGTTCTCGAAGCAGTCTAGTCCATGTAGGAAATCTCTCGGCTTTTCTTTGACGGAGAGCCGAGGAAGTATTCATTCAGTATTCGACTGCCGCATAGTTAAGATAAAGTATAAATAGTTCTTTAAATATAAGTAGTGGAAATAAATTATAGTGAGTTGAAATGTGTTTATAAATAAATCCGAGAACTGAACTGAGCCCGAGTGTGAAAATAAAAGCATTGCAATATTGTTTAAATTTTAAAAATTTCAATTGTTTTGCTGTTTCCACCAGTTTCTTTTCTAATAGGATGTTGTGTATTTACAAGTTTATTCATTTACAGAACTGTTAGCTGCTCAAAGAAGGTCCTCACTTCTACAGGCGAGAATGGGTGAGGGGACTTTTCAATAAGTCAGAATTCTTGTCAAAATGACACGCGACCTCAACATATAAGTAACAGATAACAAGTATGACCCATGTAGAGTCGCTAATAAGGGCACTTTTATATATAAGGCTTTCGTAAAATCCAGTAAATAAATCAGTATACTAGGAAACTAATATGTAATAACACCGAATTTTTTATACAATATTTAAAAACAGAAAAATATGCATTTGATCCAGTATTTTGCTTAAAAAATATGTAATTTCAAAATGAAGTATTACTTTTAGCAGGTGCAACTTGCAAATCTTGTCCTCGTTACACAGTTCCACAACATAATAAATTAAACATAAATTACTCGTTCTATTGATACTAAATTAGTTGCAAAATGGTGTGTTGTTATAATTGGAAAACGTTTCATCAAAAATGGATTTTATCTTTGCTACATTCGTACTATAATTTCTCATAATAAACAACTAAACAGTAATTACGCAATATTGAAATTATAATGTGTCACTAATTAGAATGTGTTTCGAATTTACCTTGAGAAATTCTGGTTTCAATTGTTCTCCTTCAAATAAGTTTAATTCCTGTTGCTCCAAATTAATTGATAAAGCTTTTGCACACATTTGAACAGACCTTACAGGAGGACTGGCAGTAAGGATATATAACTTAGGCATTTTCTTGTAATGGAATTTCTGTAACATAACTTTGTATTACACTAAAGAACAAAATAAATACATACTTTTTTCAACAAACGTTTACATTCATGATGAAGATTGTACTATTGAAACAGGGGCAAGGGGGCAGTGGCCCCACAAAATTTATTTGGAATGAAAGAATACTATAAAAAGATATGTACCTATACAGTTTTCTATTTTTCTTGCCCCACCCTCAAAGAAATTGTTGAACAATGGTGAAGATTCGTCCGTACTTACTAGGAATCTAATACTTAGTTTACTATTGGACGATTGTTTATTCACTTGTTATTTGTTGTGTTAGTTATCGTTCGAGGATGTTTAGTGAAATCTGGCAACCATGTGGAAACAAGTCTTTCTTTACACTCACTGCTCCACTTTCCACTAATCCACAGACTAGTGTGTATAACTGGTGTTCTTTTTTATGGATGAAGCAAGATCTAACGGCAATTGGACTAACGTACCTAATATTTTAAGGTTAGGCGCAGTTATCATTAGTCTAAAGAAATTCATGAGACTAACACAAGTATGGGAAATTGAACCGTGGTTTATATGATTATTATAACATTTCCATCTAAATTTTGAAATTCCTAAATAATGAAGCCCTTGGTTTCAAGTAGGTGAACCAAAGCGGAATAGTTGAGTCATATACGAGGGCCGGAAATCTTAGAAAGTATTATTCTACGAAAAAGAAATTTCCAGTCCGTAGAATTCTTACTTCCCATAAATTATAGTAATTTAGGATTAGCCGCTTTGAAAACCTTAACAAACAAGAATAAATTAGTTATATCATAATTAATGGAAGAGAAGAATCATAAAAAATGAATTTATTCTACAGAAGGTTAAGGACAATTCTAACAGAAGTGGTAGTTCAAAACAGCTAATCTTTTTGAAATTCTTTCTGTATGTAACGGACGGTTAGATACAAATTTAAAAAAAAATCTCAGCGCAATACTGCCGGGAAGACACGCGAGACAGGCGTTGCCCTCTGAACAAACTATCTCCAGCAATAAAGCAAATAATAGAAAACCATATTGGGAACTATAGACGATGCTTCACTAATGCAGGAATCTTCAGATACTTAGACGCAAGGTTATCTATTACTAAAGTGTACTCTTGTATAAAGAAGAATGTAAAATAAAACGTTCTCATTCTCAGAAGGATTACAACTGACAAATAAGTATTTTGTCAAATATATAGTAAAACGATTATATATTAATGTTTAAAAACTTTTTGGGAAATGATACCACAATTCACGAAATTATATATGTATACATATATATATATATATATATATATATATATATATATATATATATATATATATATATGGTTGATGATTTATTCCGGTGTACATCCGTTCGTCTGTATTCGTTTGAAAAATCACTTGACGTTTCGCCAAAATCATATTTGGCTTTCTCAAAAGATACTAAGTAACTGAAGAATTTCTAGTTCTTGATCTCAATATATACCTGCCCTGTGAGCCCTCATTAGTACTTAATCTCTCAGGTACTTTATCTTGTTTATTAGGTTGGGTTAACTGATGGTCAATTAAAGTGCAATTATGGTGTTTATGGCTTTTGTCGGTAATTTGGGTAATCGGATTATTTGGGTTTATTGCTGGTTTTGTTGTTTTGTTATTTTGATATGGGATTACTGCTTTCCAAAATGCTGATAATTTTAAAGCTTCGTCTCTCTTGTGTATGGTATCTCGGGTTTCAATTTCAATCGCTTCTCGTATTGTTCTGATCTTGTAGTTTTCGACATTGGCGATTTCTTTACAAGTATTAAACTCTATTTTATGCCCTGTTTCTTGTTCGTGTCTGAATAAAGTAGAGGTGGTCTGTTTGTTCTTTATGTATAGTTTGTGTTCGTCTCGACGGGCGGATATTCGCCTGTTTGTTTGGCCGCGTATAACTTGGAACAGTCTCCACATGAAATGCTGTAAACTCCATGGTTCTCTAAAGGCATTTTATCCTTTGGGTTCCCTAGCAATTTTCCGATTGTTGTTTGGGGTTTGTATGTAGTTCGAATTTTGTGTTTACTCAGAAACCTCCCTATTCTGTCCGTTGTACTTCTAATGTATGGTAAACTTACATGGCTACGTAGTCTTGGTCATCATTTTGTTTCTTTTTCTCATCTGTTGTTTGTTAATTGCTTTTCTGATGGTGTGGTTATTGTAGCCATTTTTTTGTTGAGGATAGTTTTCATGAAAGCTAGTTCTTCTTTTCTAGTTTGCTGGTCTGTGAGACGTACCGATCGTGCTATAAGGGTGTTTGCTACTCCTTGGATCTGTGCTGGATGATGGTGTGAATTGCCGTGTAAATATCTGTTGGTGTGTGTTGCTTTTCTGAAGACGGTGTGCTGGAAACTTAGGTTGTTTCTTGTTAGGAGGACATCTAGGAAAGGAAGTTGTTGGTTGTGTTCTGTTTCTAGGGTAAATTGTATCTTGTTATGAATGGAATTCATATAGGCAAGAAAATTATTGAGTTCTAATTTCCCGTGAGGCCATATAATGAAGATGTCATCAACGTAGCGAACCCACAGTTTTGGTTTTAATGCTGCGTTAGCTATGGCCTTTTCTTCCAGATATACCATAAACAAGTTGGCAACAACTGGTGATAGAGCCGATCCCATAGGAGCACCCTGTATTTGTCTATAAAAATGGCCGTCGAAGGTGAAATACGTATTTTTGAGGCAGTGGTCGGCTAATTCTATTATGTGGTGAGGTAGGTTTTCGTTCATAGCTATACTGTCCAGTGCTTCGTCGAGTGGTATGCTGGGGTAGAGAGTATGTCTTTAATTATTTCTATGAAGTGATGTGAGTTTTTGATGTAAGATTTTGCTGTTTCCACTATTGGTTGCATGAATCGGGCCAGGTATTTCTCTAGTTTTTGCGTTGGTGAGTTTATCGCGCTTACTATGGGTCTGATGGGCACTCCTTCTTTGTGGATTTTTGGTAATCCGTAAAGTTTAGGACATCTACTTGATTTTTCCCGTGGGATGATACTTTGTTGAATTCCTGGTTCTATCGCTGATGCCTTGATTTTGTTTTTCGTTGTTTTCTCGAGGTAAGTAGTGGGGTCTCGTGAGACCTGTTTGTAGTCGGCCCCTTTCAATATTTCTTCCATCTTACATCTTACACCTCTACGGGGAGATACACTCAGGACAACGAAACTATATGGAAAACTAAGATCGAAGAAGAGCCAAATGTTGTGTGATCTCAACTTTCTAATACAATGCCGTAACAGTGACACATTACCAACTTTCACGAAATTGTCATACCATACAATAACCAGACAGACAACAAGCATCCTGCACAAAGCGAGCAAACCCTTCTGAGAGAAAGCATACGTCAGACAAGGAAAAAACTAGCCGAAATTGAGAACAAACTGTTAGACCTCCACATTCGCCTTGGTAATAAAATACATCCAACATTATGGAACCTTGTGGAAATCGTCGCTTTTTGGCGTTCAGAAACAGAGAGTACAAGAAAGAAAAACTGGCAAAAAAATTAGAGGCATGCCAACAACGCTCACCTAAACAGTACAGGGAAGCTAACGCCAAAGGAATAATTCACAACATCTCGTCCCAGACATTGACTGAACATGAAAAAGCCGCATTGAGCAAAGGGTTTAACTTCGCAATTGCTCCAAGAACAACACCCACGGAAGAAATAATCTCACATGTTGAAGCTGCATTAGACCAGGTAGACGAACAAAAGGCGGATGAAATTCGTTTTGAAGTTACAAGAATCTTTAAAAACGCCAAACCACAGAAGGCCAATTTGACGAAATCGGAACACATAGCAATAACAAACCTTAAAAAGAACAAAGAACTAACAATATTACCAGCCGACAAAGGAAACGCTACCGTTGTGATGGACACAAAAGAATACAAGAAAAAGATGGAAGAAATATTGAAAGGGGCCGACTACAAACAGGTCTCACGAGACCCCACTACTTACCTCGAGAAAACAACGAAAAACAAAATCAAGGCATCAGCGATAGAACCAGGAATTCAACAAAGTATCATCCCACGGGAAAAATCAAGTAGATGTCCTAAACTTTACGGATTACCAAAAATCTACAAAGAAGGAGTGCCCATCAGACCCATAGTAAGCGCGATAAACTCACCAACGCAAAAACTAGAGAAATACCTGGCCCGATTCATGCAACCAATAGTGGAAACAGCAAAATCTTACATCAAAAACTCACATCACTTCATAGAAATAATTAAAGACATACTCTCTACCCCAGCATACCACTCGACGAAGCACTGGACAGTATAGCTATGAACGAAAACCTACCTCACCACATAATAGAATTAGCCGACCACTGCCTCAAAAATACGTATTTCACCTTCGACGGCCATTTTTATAGACAAATACAGGGTGCTCCTATGGGATCGGCTCTATCACCAGTTGTTGCCAACTTGTTTATGGTATATCTGGAAGAAAAGGCCATAGCTAACGCAGCATTAAAACCAAAACTGTGGGTTCGCTACGTTGATGACATCTTCATTATATGGCCTCACGGGAAATTAGAACTCAATAATTTTCTTGCCTATATGAATTCCATTCATAACAAGATACAATTTACCCTAGAAACAGAACACAACCAACAACTTCCTTTCCTAGATGTCCTCCTAACAAGAAACAACCTAAGTTTCCAGCACACCGTCTTCAGAAAAGCAACACACACCAACAGATATTTACACGGCAATTCACACCATCATCCAGCACAGATCCAAGGAGTAGCAAACACCCTTATAGCACGATCGGTACGTCTCACAGACCAGCAAACTAGAAAAGAAGAACTAGCTTTCATGAAAACTATCCTGAAAAAAATGGCTACAATAACCACACCATCAGAAAAGCAATTAACAAACAACAGGATGAGAAAAAGAAACAAAATGATGACCAAGACTACGTAGCCCATGTAAGTTTACCATACATTAGAGGTACAACGGACAGAATAGGGAGGTTTCTGAGTAAACACAAAATTCGAACTACATACAAACCCCAAACAACAATCGGAAAATTGCTAGGGAACCCAAAGGATAAAATGCCTTTAGAAAACCATGGAGTTTACAGCATTTCATGTGGAGACTGTTCCAAGTTATACGTCGGCCAAACAAACAGGCGAATATCCGCCCGTCGAGACGAACACAAACTATACATAAAGAACAAACAGACCACCTCTACTTTATTCAGACACGAACAAGAAACAGGGCATAAAATAGAGTTTAATACTTGTAAAGAAATCGCCAATGTCGAAAACTACAAGATCAGAGCAATACGAGAAGCGATTGAAATTGAAACCCGAGATACCATAAACAAGAGAGACGAAGCTTTAAAATTATCAGCAGTATCAGCAGTAATCCCATATCAAAATAACAATACAACAAAACCAGCAATAAACCCAAATAATCCGATTACCCAAATTACCGACAAAAGCCATAAACACCATAATTGCACTTTAATTGACCATCAGTTAACCCAACCTAATAAACAAGATAAAGTACCTGAGAGATTAAGTACTAATGAGGGCTCACAGGGCAGGTACAAATTGAGATCAAGAACTAGAAATTCTTCAGTTACTTAGTATCTTTTGAGAAAGCCAAATATGATTTTGGCGAAACGTCAAGTGATTTTTCAAACGAATACAGACGAACGGATGTACACCGGAATAAATCATCAACCACATATTTCCATCCGTGAAACAGTATACACAAACATATATATATATATATATATATATATATATATATATATATTTCCAAACGTTTCGGGGTCTAGGACAGAAACCGTTGTCAATGGCAAAGAAACTATGAAAAAGCACAATCCTAAAATTTAAAATATTTGTTATTTCACTTGTGACGTAACTAAGAGAATTTAATTTGATAATATATGGGATAACACTGAAACTTCTATAGATCATATAATAATAAAGTTGATTTCAAATTGGAAGGATTATAATTATGAGTGGCGCTCCTAGGTGTGACTTTGTTATAAGATTGTAAATTGAGTGATCCCTGTAAAATAAAAAAAACTCTCCTGATATTGCGTTGTTCATAAGGACATGACAATAGCAATTTCTTCCTTAATAATCGGCAACCAGGAACGATTGAATTATATGGATGTAGTAGCAGTACTATCGTTTTACAGTTAACAAAATTAAAGTAGATTCGTTTTGTGTTGTGTTCTTCCTTTGTATAATTTAACTGAATTTTGAAATTGTATTTTAACAAACATGTTCAAAACTTTGGGATTTTTTATTGTAATTTCTGTATTCGTTTAGAGGTCTAGAGGTTTCTTAAACAATTTTTTTTACATTCACATGGAATTTTACATGTGCAGTTTTTTTTGTATTTCGATTTGGGAGTTTTTTGATTTTGTTTTTGATATAATTGATTCTAGTATATTTCTTGTTTTAAATGAAGTTGTAATGTAATATATTTTTCCCACTCTTTTTAGGGTTTCTGAGACCCTTTAAGTAGGGTATAGTTATTGTAGTAATGTTTATCTTGGGAGTCAGTGTTGCTTGGTGAAGTTTGGTTGTTAGCAATCGTTTGGTATTCGATTTTATTTTAACTCTTTATTAATAAATTTTTCTGGTTAATTATTGACAGAAAGCACATTTTTTATAAACGGTTTTTCTTCATTAAATATATTAGTGTTAGAACAGTTGGTTTTTGTTCTGTCATATATTGATTTGATGATAGCTCTTTTCACTGAATTTGGATGACTAAGGTAAAAGTTAAGATACCTGTTAGTCTAAGATTTTCTGTAAACTTTTCTTTCAAATGTCGATTGTGTTTTAGTGACAGGAACATTATTGTATACATTTACAATGTCAAAACTAGTGTGAAAGCATTTGTGTGTTGTACATGTAAAATTTTTTCTAAGAAATGTATTCTGTTTTTAATGTTACCAGTAAGTGGAGAAATAATTTTTAAAAGAAATTTCGAGAGTTCATTCCTTGGAGACTTTATAGAGTTGACAATTCCTCTTAATGGAATGTTGTTTCATTTCGCAGATCATACAGAGAATATAATTAACTTAAAATAATTTTCAATTTAATAATAATATGCTTATAAAATTAATAAATAAGAACTATAGAGTCTAACTTCTTCTTGGGAAATAACACCACAGTTTAAAGAAAATTGCTGTATATTCCAAACGTTTCGGGGTCTAGATCAGACCCCGTTGTCAATGGTTAAGAAACTACGGATGAAAAAGGCACAATTCTAAGATGTAAATAAAAATATTTGACAATGTGTATTATTTGATTTCTTTAAACTGTGGTGTTATTTCCCAAGAAGAACTTAGACATTGAAAAATATGCCACAAGTATTATTCAGAAAACAAAAACTTTAGAGCTTTTATTTTAAAAAATACTTACTTTTCCATTTCCTATTTTAATTATATAACAAACAAATATAATCTGCCATTGTATTTTCATTTGTTTCTTTTTTATGTCATTTCATTAATCTAACTTTATTCAACTAGGTTTGTTCGTAGAAAACTGATTTATACAAACAAATTACCCGGTCGTCCCATGGCGACTCAAATTGAAGGCCTTTTGTGGACACTTTTTCTTACACTTCATAAGTCAAATAATATTGTCAAACATTTTAATTTTAAATATTAGAATTGTGATTTTTTTCATAGGTTCTTTGCCATTGATAACGGGGTGTGACCTAGACTCCGAAACGTTTGGAAATATACAGTAATTTCGTAATGGTGGTGTTATTTCCCAACATTGATAAAATGTGCAAGAACTATTCATCAGGGACCACGAAAAATTGATTTCACAGCACTATATGCGATTTTGTGTCCTGGAAACTCCTAGGGGACTCTTAATTTCGAATTTTAGCAACTAATTGAAAAAGGTCCAGGAAGTCATTTCAAAAATCATAAATTATCAAAAAGGATTAAGCAGCTCAAAATGTCTTATTACAAGAGGAGTAAATGGACTATCGCTCAGTCATTTACTCCGTCATTTTAAAGTAAGTTTTAGAATTCAGAAAGGACAGACTACTGCTAGGTAAACAGGGAATCCTAATTCTCAAAATTATGCTCTGGAAAAACAGAGCGGAAGGCAAAATGTCATGAAATTCATGAGTGAACTATTGCACTCAACTACCAGAAGAATAATAGATAAATTAAAATAATATCCAGAAGAAATTCTCAGCACCAAAAGATATATTACGTGATTGCTTTATTTCTTCTACACACTTGAAGATATTCCTAAAAACTCCATTTAAAACTTGGGAATACCAGTTAGATACAACCACCTATATACTGTTGACTTTGCTGACAATCAGGTGGTGTTAGTGTAGGATGAGGAAGACCCTGTTTCGTGGTATAGAAACTTGATGAAAATTATTCAAACAAATAGCTAGAGTTTAACTTCAAAACAGAATAATTAGCGGTCGAAGGCGAAGAAATGTTGAATTTAGAAATCACAGAAAACATTTGTATGAAGGGAAATAAAAGAATTAAAAGCCTTGAATTTATAATTTCCAAAGAAGGCAAGAACATGCAACCGATATCTAATGAAGTCTAATAGAATACACATTTAATAAAGAATCATCTTTGATACTCTGATAAAAAGTACCATGATATAAAGTGCTGAAAATGGGGTCCTACATAAATGGGAACAAAATAAAATTCTGGCAATAGACTTGGAGTACTGGCATAATCACAAGACTGGAAAAAAAGAAATGAAGAACAGTTACAGAAGAAATAAATTGGAGAGGCTGGTTAAGAGAGAGAAGACACATGACACTCCAACAATTTCGAGTGTAAAGTGTTATTCAACATTGAGATACTAATTCTTTAGTCAGATAGCTGAACTGAAAACAAACAGGTATACCAATGTCTATAAAGAGATACATAATAGGAATAATATAAATAAGTTTAAAAAAATCTCACTTAAAATTGACGCCAAGTAAATATATTTATATAAGAAATGTATAGTTAATGAAAGGCTATGTTATTAAAAACAATACGACATACCTTAGTTCACAATCAAAATGAATATTTTGAATTGATCGTTGCTGTCTCACTAACAAAGGAAATAATATGCAAATTGCTGTAATATATTTTTCCATTGTCCGTTTCGTCCTTTGTGTTTTAATTCACTCATTCTCGAATTGCATTGATATAGCAATTGGATTAGTAAAATATAGGATTCATATGTAAGAAAATCGTTGTTATAAAATATTGATAGGAACGAACAACATTCGCTCTTAAAATTTATACACTTGCCTTTTGAAAAATAACCGACATACCGTTAAAAACGAATAAAAATGAATAAAAAAACATTTTCTCAGGTCAGTTTATTGTTTGTGTACTAAACTCCAGAGTACATTTTACGAAAATTTTTGAACTAAACTGAACACCACAATTGAAACGAAAAGCTGTATATTGAAAGAAAATACCAAACGTTTCAAAGTTGGAAGTTTCCAATTTGCAATTTACAATTTCAATACATACTTTAAAGCCATTGACAACGAAGTCAGAATCGACTTTGAAACGTTTGGTATTTTCTTTCAATATACAGCTTTCCGTTACAATTGTGGTGTTATTCCCAAGAAAACATAAATATAATCAAGAACATGCCACAAATAACATTTAGAAGACAATAAACTGAGCGCCTAAACCTTCAATTATTATTAGGCTTGCTGTAGAGATCAGTTCCCAATAAATAAAGCTGTTTGAAAAATTGCCACAAGTCGAGTGTTGGCACCTCCAAATTTCGATATCACTAGTCTCTAAGAACAAACGTATTATCTCAAATATACGACTATACCATGCATGGCACTCGCACTCAATGTAAGGTATGGATGGCATACATTTAAGGGAAAATTCACTTAAAACCCCAGAAATACTGGATATCAAAAGGTTTTAGCTCTGTGACAGCCATTGCCAGGTTATCTACCCATGAACTTTCCGACCTGCCTGGCTATTCCTAGAAGGACGTCTTTTGCATAATTTTATAAAAATTCTCTTCCAGGCCTAGTTGTATTCGATTGTTAACTACATCTTTTGGGACTACTCTTGTTGTTGACACAACAATTGGTACAGTTCGTGTTTTGTTCATGTCCCATTGTCTCTGTATGAAATTACAAATCCCTCTATTTGGCTATTGTTGCGGCTTTTTTACCATTTATATTATTGTTGCCAGGAATTGCTATATCAATTAAGGTTGTTGGTCTAGAAACATTTTCTACTAAAACTATGTCTGGTTTATTGTGAACAACAGTTTGGTCGATCAATATCGTGCCGTCCCAGTATAGCTTGTAATTATTATTTTTAAAACAGATTGTGGCTTGTTCATTTATTAAAGTGTCTTGTCAAATGTTATAAATTAAATTTTAGTGTTGATTCTTTGTGCAGTATTTTTGCCACGGCATTATGCCGTTTTTTATATTCAGTTGCAGCAAATGTCTGCCAGCCTCTTTTAATATTTGCATTTGTCGTTGTTCATAGTTGAAATTGAATTGCCTATAAAATGTCTACTGTTTCTGGTAAACAACTCATCCTGATGAAGTAGAGGTTCGACGCTATATGTCTTCCATTAAAGAGTTTTTCAGTTTATTTGAGGAGTTTTCGGTCGGTTGACTGATGTAATTGGACTTGTTGTTCTGTCAGACGCAGTGGTATTGTGTCATCAATTTGGCATATAACTCTGTGTAGATCACAAAATTCCATGATCGTAATTTTGAGCTTTTGATAATACAACTAAAACCTTTCGTTGTAAATGTTCAATGTCAGTCGTAGGGATTAATAACTGGGCACAGATTTTTACTGTTAAGTTTGATTTTCAACAGTGAATTAACCCTTTTGTAAAAGTTTGTTATTAAATTTATTAAATTTACGTGTCACCCCCAAAGTAAAGTAATGGTAGTAGTTTGTGTGTTATGTGATAATACTTACCATAAAGCGGATTTTAAGCGCCTAAAAAATACTAAGTACTTATCCAAATGTCTTGTAGTTTGTAACAAACATGAAGACTTAGACCTTACTAAGGTTCGAGAGGATCATAGGTTAGATCAACAAAGCAGGATAATTATTGCACAAATAAAAAATAATGAAAGGCAATTGGCGCAGAAAGAACAAACCAACAGCATTACTAATAATAGTGAACATCATAATAATTCGTTGTCTTCAAAAGAAAATGACTACAATGCATTAAAAACACAAATTGTCCTCCTAAAACAACTAAACAAAGAACTGACGGATAAAAATGAATTACAAAGAGAACTAATTCAGAGATATAAAGAGGAAAATGAACAAGTCACTAAGACCAGCTATGCAAGAATTGTTTTAAATAACATAAATCAGCAAAACATTAAAAATATACCTAATGTCATCGTTAAATCTAAGGATAATAAAAATGCTACCGAAGTTTTTTCTGAAATTACTGCTAAAATAAATGAAAAAATTAAAATACCTGTAAGCAAACTTTATAAGAACGATAAAAATGCTAGTATAACTATTAAATGTAAAAATACAAATGATTTTGAAAAACTTAAAAATCAATTAATAACTGAAGTCGGAGAAAAATATGACATTAGCAGCACAACAATAAATAACCCAAGGCTCTCCATTTTTAACATTGATGGATCATACAGCAATGAGCAACTTGAAAATGATATCAATTCCAGAAATTTCTCATCTCACGAGTTTAAATGCAAAGTAATACACTGTTATCAAAACAGTAAAGGTAAAATGAATGCTGTTCTCGAAGTCACTAGAGAACACTACAAATATATTAAAGACAATTCATGTAAAATTTACGTAGGTTATCAATCATTGAGAGCAAAAGATGATTTGAATCTGGTACCTTGTTTTAATTGTGGACGAATTGGCCATTCTGGTCGCAAGTGTACCAATAAAACAACTTGTCTAAGATGTGCTGAGGAACATCTTACTAAAGAATGCAATAATTTAAATGTTCAAAAATGTGGGAATTGCATATATAGGAACAAGAGATTCAACCATGATAATGACGTTAATCACACAGCTATCGATGCGGAGCATTGTGAATTTCTCAAGATTCAAATTAAAAATAAAATAAACTCTACTGATTATTCTGTGATGCCAGATATTACTAAAACTCTGGGCTACTTACCCAAAATAGTGACATCCAGGATAAATGAGGACACAAACAAACAACCATACAAAACCCGACAAATATCAAGAAATCAAGTCAACAATTCCCAACAGATTCTGAAACCGAGAGTGAACAAGTAATTCTGAATTCAAGTTAGTTAATTTATTTATTTTAATTAAACTTAAATAAGATCTATTTTAAATTATAATGGACAATAACTTAGAAATAATAGAAAATATGCAAAGTGAATTTGTTAGAGAAGAAATTATTGCCGACAACATAGAGTCAGTAAATAGGAATATATTAAATAAGAATGCTATTCTCTCTCTTAATGTTAGAAGTTTAAATGCTCATATTAATGACCTAAGAATATTTGTTAACAACCTCAGTGAAAAACCCAATGTTATAGTCTGTTCAGAGACTTGGGATCTACAGTATCCTAATTACTTATCATTAACAGGTTATAAAATGTACTATAATTTAAGTAAGATAAACAGATCAGATGGAACTGTTGTTTATATAAAAGACAATTTAATTGAAAATACTGAAGTAATTACTCTAGGTAGACTTAAAGTACTAAATTCAGTAATAAAATTAGATCAAAGTGATAGTTCACCTATTGAAGTAACAGCCATGTACAGGTGTCATGATTTACCTAAACAAGAGTTCATATTTGAATTAAAACAATTTTTAATAAAAAAAAGAAAAGTCAAAAATCACTTGATAATAGGTGATTTTAATATTGACCTAATTGATGTTGATGACTGCAGTCAGGAATACTTGACCAATTATCTGGAACACGGATACTTACCGGGATTTCAAACTATAACAAGACCGTCTAATTTAAATCCAGTGCAGGGCACTTGTATCGACAATGTATTTGTTAGGTTGCAAACTGTTAAACCAACTGCCTTAAAATTTGAAAACCTTTTTAATGATCATTATCCACTATTTTTAATATTGAATAAAATTAGAGATCAAGTTAAAGAAAAACATAGTATGCAAATAGATTATAAAAAATTGGTTGAATTAGCTGAGAATATTAACTGGGACTGTATACTGGAAGAACGGGACCCAAATAACGCCATAGAGTCACTCACAAAAGAAATAGCTATGTGTTTGGAGAAATCAAAACAATTAAAAAAGTCAAAAAAATATATACCTAGAAGTAGCTGGATTACCAGATCGATCATAGGGTGTTGTAACAAAAAAGATCAACTATATAAAACGTGGAAATCAAATCCGGAAAATATCCAAAATAAAATTGCATATAAGAACTATGTAAAGATTTTAGAGAAGGTTATAAATAATGCGAAAACATTATATGATAAGGATGAAATAAACAAAAATTTTAAAAATCCTAAAAAATTATGGAATATAATAAATACAAAACTTGGCAAAAAGTGTAGATATCATCAAAATATTAGTTACATTTACAATGAAAATAATCAAAAAATTATGGAACCAGAACAAATTGCTAATGACATGAACAAATTTTTTTGTAATATTGGGAATCTACTTAGTCATAAAATACAGCAACCAACAAATGCCATAAATAAATTACCACCTGTTAACCCTGAAACCATATTTATAACACCAACTAATAGATTTGAAGTTATTAAAATTATTAAAGAATTGAAACTTAAAAATGGTGGGGTAGATAACATTCATGCGAAGACTATTTTAGCTTTATCTGAGCACATTGCTGAGCCGCTCACTCATTTTATAAATATCTGTATTGAACAAGCCATATGGCCCAATGCTTTAAAACAAGCTGATGTTATACCTATCCATAAATCTAAAGATAAACACTTTACATCAAACTATAGGCCTATTTCATTGGTATCAAACTTTGCTAAAATATTTGAAAAGATAATTTACACTAGATTATTGCGATTTGTTAAAAAATATAAAATATTATCAAAAAGGCAATATGGATTTAGACAAAATTTGGGAACCAAAGACGCATTGAACTATTTAACAGACATTATATATAACAAATTAGACAAGAGTCGTCCTGTAGCTGTGACATTCCTCGACTTTGCCAAGGCGTTCGACACTGTTGACCACCAGTTGACCACCAGACATAGGCACTACTGAGTATTCTCTCAGATATAGGTGTTACTGTCTTAGGATATATATATATTAATGAACTTTTAAAGCTATTGCCTGACGGTATTGTAATATCATTTGCCGATGATACGGCTGTTGTAGCTAGTGGAGACACTTGGAGGGAAGTTGAAACCAACATGAACAACTACCTAATTGAAATAAGTAATTGGCTGGCTGTAAATAAATTATCACTAAATATTGACAAAACTGAGTATATTACCTTTGGCAACTATTCTAACAGTGTTCCTGAACGCATAAACATTAATATCAATGGACTCAATATAAAAAGGGTGGAACATTCTAAATATCTGGGTGTAGTTCTCGACTATAGATTGACGTGGGAATTACATATTAAATATATTTTAAGTAAAACTAAGTACCTTATATATATTTTCTATAATTTGAGTAAATCTATGAACACTGAAACCTTACTTATGTTATACTACGCTTTTTTCCATAGCGTTATTAGCTACGGAGTAATAGCATGGGGAGGAGCATATAATAACACTTTACAAATGCTTCAGCGATTTCAAAATAGACTACTAAAAATTATAGAAAAGAAACAAGTTATACCTAACCAAAAATACCCACTCAACATTAAACAACTGTTTACATGTGAATCTGTAGTATATCATTATAAAACGCTTAGTAATATATTCAATAATTCTACGAGCATAACAAGAAATAAAACCATTCAAATCCCCAACAGAAGTAAAACTGTCAGCGTCAAGAATAGTTACTATAGAGCAATAATAACATTTAACTCTTTACCAAATAAACTTAAAATAATGGCAACAGAAAAGATAAATAAGATTAAAACAAAACTTAAAACCTGGATTATGAAAAATGTATGAAAGTACTTAGGATACAACTGTTGTGTTATGGACAACTTAATATGTATGTATATGTGTTTTTTTTTTTTTTTTTTTTTTTTTTTTTTTTTTTTTTTTTTTATCCGAAGAGGGGGGAAATACATTGCGTACTTAACTAGCACGTGCTAGCCGTCGTGCGGGACTCCCGGTGCAATGACTTCAAAGCAAGAGTAAGTCGTTGCATTGAAACCAGTACACCGTATACCCGCTAAAACCCTAACCTCTTTCTCCTACAACCATGGTCCCTTGCGGCACTCTTACTCAATACTACTTCGCAAGGGTGGTTTATTGCAGATGTTTACTGCTCTTACATTGGGAGCCTCTAAAGCCTACTCCTCGAACGTATCGCGGAGTTCTTTGAGGATACTCTCCGCGTAATCTGATACCAAGTTCCAGGCTTGGGGGCCCTTCAGCATGGCTTCTACCAATTGTTCTGGGACGATATTAGTCTCCAGAATCCTCTCCACTTCAGCACGTTGATCCTGAAACCGGGGGCAGGAGAAGAACACGTGTTCCGCGTCCTCTACCACGTCCGTACAGTGTGGGCAGTTTGGGGAGTTTGCCCTCCTGAACCTGTGCAAGTATGCTCGAAAGCATCCATGTCCAGTCAGTAGTTGAGTGATGTAAAACCCAACCTCCCCATGCTGGCGGTTGACCCAACGACTGATGTTAGGTATCAATCGATATGTCCACCGGCCTTTAGTAGAGCTGTCCCACCTCTCCTGCCATTGCCCTAGACTCATGGCTCTTTCATCGCTGTTTCCTGTCATCTGGTCTTTTTCTAACTTTCTGCGATAAAGTCGTCCCCTTTCTGCAGCCAGGATGTCGATTGGCAGGGTAGAGGCAATCACAATCACCGCCTCGTAAGACACAGTGCGGTAGGATGATGCCACTCGAATCGCTGAGAGCCGCTGGACTGATTTCATTTTCCGGCGGTACGATGGTAGCTCGAGCGATTTCTCCCATACCGGTGCCCCGTACAACAAAACAGAAGTAGTTACTGTTGCCAGTAGCTGTTTTCTTATCTGTCTAGGGCCCCCGACATTCGGCATTATTCTAGATAATGCCCCCTGTACCCCAGCTGCTTTCTTGCTGGCCGCGATTATGTGCTCTTTGAAGTTGAGCCGTGTGTCCAGGAGCACCCCCAAATAGCTGATGAAGGGCTGCGACTGTATGTAGGTGTCGCCTATTTTGAGGGTGATGGTTTCCCTTGCCTTCCGACTGCTAACAAGAAGTGTTTCGGTCTTTTGCTCTGCTAAACTCAAGTCCGCTGCGAGCATCCAATGCTGAATTGTGGCTATAGCGAATGAGAAGGTTGTTTGTATCTCCTCTATGTGCTTGCGCACTATGATCAATGCCACATCATCGGCGAATGCCACTAGCCTGACGCCCTCAGGCAGACCGAGCAGGAGCAGGTCGTTGTACATTACGTTCCATAAGATGGGGCCAAGAACAGAGCCCTGAGGTACACCTCCTGTGATCTTATAGTCTACTTGCCCATTTTCAGTTTGGTACAACAAGATGCGGTCCTTGAAATACGCTGAAACCATTCTGCGCAAGTACTGCGGAACTTCCATCCTGGCAAGAGCCTCCAAAATGCGGTCCCAGCGGGCCGAGTTAAAGGCGTTCTTGATATCCAGGGTGGCTATTAGGCAGTACTTTTTTCCACCTCTTCTCCATCTCTTTCCCGAGATAGCCTCTCTGGCGATGTTGGTAACGAGTGTCACGGCATCGATGGTTGATCTCCCCTTTCTGAACCCGAATTGGTTGGTGGAAAGTTTCGGCTCAACGTAGGGCTCCAGCCTATCTGCTATTATCCTTTCAAGGAGTTTTCCCGCAGAGTCCAACATACAGAGGGGACGATATGATGACGGTTCGTCGGGAGGTTTCTTTCCCCCTTTAGGGAGGAGCACAAGCCTCTGCTTTTTCCACTTAGTCGGGAAAACCCCCTGCTTTAGGCAGGTCTCATACATGTGTAGAAACATGTCAGGCCTATTGGCTATGGCGCATTTTATCGCGATGTTAGGTATGCCATCTGGACCGGGAGCCTTGCCGTTTTGGAGCCGGTTGCACGCGCCTATCAGCTCATTCATAGTCACTGATGGTATATCTTCGTCCCTCACCTGCCACGAAGGATAAGCGGGTAGCTCAGGCTTCGCAGGAAACAAGTGAGTGACAATGCGGTGCAATGATTCGGGGCAGTTCGTTGATGTCATGGGAGGGGCCTTAATTTTATGCATCACGATTTTATACGGTTTTCCCCATGGATCTTGATTAACTTCGTCACACAACTCCTTCCAGTAGGATCTCTTGCTTGAGAGAATGGCTCTTCGTAGTTGTTGTCTTTTGATCTCATAGTCGAGCCTTAGTTCTTCTGTTGTGACCCTGTCGCGTCTTCGTGCTCGTTGATGCAGCCTTCGTGCTTTGAGACACTCTCGTCGGTGTTGTGAGATTGTGTCGTTCCACCAGTAAACTGGTGGGCGGCTGTTGTTCTGCCGTCTCCTTGGCATGGAAGCATCGCAGGACTTGACAACGCTTGTCATTACCTCTTTGGCAGTGGCTTCTGCGCTTGTTGCTATTGACAATGGTTCCTGCTCCATAACCAAGGCGAATGAATCAGCATCGAAAGCATTTTTGTTCCAACCGACTGGCTGTGGCCTCGCACAACTGACACACAATCTTCGTTTGGGAGTGGTGTTGATTTCCCATATAATAGCTTGGTGGTCGCTATTAGTAAACTCCTCATCGACCCGCCACTCACAGCCCCCTTTAACTAGGTTGCTGCTAACGAATGTCACATCGATAATGGAGCTGGCTGTGCCTTTGCGATATGTGCTTACCGCTCCTGTGTTGAGGAGTACCAGGTTGAGCGAAAACATGGTCTCAAGGAGAGCTCGTCCTCTCGCGCTCGTTTCCCGGCATCCCCAGTCAATTGCCCAGGCGTTGAAATCTCCTGCGATGGCGACCGATTCACGCTTCCGTACATCCTCCGCCAAGGTGTCCAAGAATAACTCGAACTCCTCGAGCTGTGCACTAGGAGGTGCATAGCAGCTATAGAAGTGAACCCCTCCCACTTTGGCTCTCACAAGACATGGTTCGGGGGTATTTGGGAGTTGTTGGAACGGAAGTTTACCGCAAGCCCATATCGCTGCTCTGTCTGTTGTGTCATTTACCCAGGACAGGGTGTCGAAGTTTTTGTACTGCTCGCAGATTATGGCTACGTCGCAATCCAATTCCCGCACCCGCTGTACCAGTAGGTCTTGGGCTGCTTCGCAATGATTGAGGTTGAGTTGCAGTACTTTCATTTACGGGCTTGTGCTGCTCTCATCGCCTGTTGGTAGATCGGACATTTCCAACTACCCGCAACGTGCCGGCAGTCTGACCTACTATCTTTCTCTTTGCAGAGTAAGCACTTGGCAGGTTGTTGACAAGCCGAGGCATTGTGACCCGCGCCTCCGCATCTGTGACAACAACTGCTTCGATCAGTCTTGCCTCTGCACGCCTGGGCGTTGTGCCCAAAGTGCCAGCATTTGAAGCACCGTCGAAGGCTGATCCTCTCGCGAACACGTACTGTGCCCCACGCAAGTTTCAGCTTCCCAAGTGCGATGGCTTTCTTGGCCTGGACTTCTGGGAGACAAACAACTGCCGTTTGTGTTGATCTATATGCCCGTCGAAGTGATTTCACTGCCTCCTCAGTGATCTCTGCCAGGCCGTCGATATTATCTTTGAGCAGGTTTACTACGTCTTCCTTGGTACTGATCTCGTCCAGGTCTTTAATTTCAATCTCGATTTGCGGTATTCGAGATTGTACAGTGGCCCCGCTTGGGAGCTTATTCTTGATGGCGTTACAATAGCGCTCCATCTCCTGAGCGTCTGCCTTCGCGAATAACAATAGGAGATCTCCCTTAGCTGTTCGTCGGATCTTATTGACTTTTTTGCCTATATCCTGCAAGGTGGGATCATTCTTGATACCTCGCAAGATATCTGCATGGGAGCTCTTCTCGCCTTTCTTTATAAGCAGCGTACAATGTGGCGCTGGTTTTTGTTTATTGGTCCTCGGGGCCTTTTTCCTCTTTGCCACTTGCCAGTCAGTAGACTGGTTTGAAGGTTGGTTCTTGGTCTGCGGTTTAAACTTGGATTTTAATCCATTGTTTCTCTCCGCTTCTGAATTGACCACCCTACTTGTTGTTGCCTGGGTGGTTTGCCCGATGTTCTGGCAACCTTCTTTACCGGGCTTTAGCTTGCTAGCTAGCACCGGTTTAAGAGTTTTTGGTAGTGGTGCCTTACTTGATGAGGCTACTGAAGGCGAGGCCTTCGGTGGCGAGGTCCTTGCTACAGAGTCTGTCGCTAGTGAGGCTACTTTTATTGAAGCCGCCTGCTTTGGGGCCTCCGGTGTTGATGCACCCGGTTTTGAGTTAGCTGCTTTTGAGGCAGCCGCTTTTGGGACCTCCTCTTGCTTTTCACCTTGTGTCTGAGTGTTTGACACCTTTACTGGCGATGTCTGTGTTGTAGCAGGTTTCGCTACAGGAGATGGCCGCTTCGTTGATGTCAGATATTTGTCATATTCTGACTTAATGGCATTTGCCAGTTTCTTGATCTCATGATGTACATTGTGCCTAGGCCCAATGAACGTCAAGAGCTCATCGATCTTTGCTCCCAATTTGTTTGGAGTGCCACTCTCATCTGTTGCCCTTTGGGGGACGTCAACTCCACTATTCGCCTTTTGGAGGACTTGGCTGAATAGTGTATTGCTGCCAGCTCTAGTTTTAATGGTCGATGTTGTACCATTAACGGTGTTCTTCTTCTTCTTGTCACTATGTGACGGAACCAGTGATAATTCGCTCCCCCCAGAATCCGTGGAGTGTATGTATATGTGTGTATATGTGTGTATGTATGTATGTATATATATGTATATATAAGTACAATGAAACTTTTTTTATCCAATTAGTTTAATTTTAGTTAATTAGTTTACTTAGTGGTTAGTTTGTAAGTATATACCAGCCTACGAGCAGGTAGCTTTGTTACCTTGTAGGATTTACTATGTAAATATGCGTGGAATGTATCTGGTAAATAAATAAATAAATAAATAAATCCTGCACTGTGTAATGATCAATTCATTGAGGTTTTCTTCCAATGTATTGTCTTCTTCCACGAACTCAAATGAGCTGTTATCTGTTATTTCGCACTACTCTAGCTATGGTTAGCCTTTAACTATATTAATAATCCAAAATTGGTCTATGTCAAGTTGCATCTAGAAGTCTATAAAGTCTTTTACTAACGTACGCATATCATGCAGCTGTTGTTTTGCAACTGCCATAAATTTTAAGTAGTCCATATATATCGTTATTTTTTTATGAAGTTCCAGCACATCCAGCCAATCATGTGGAAATGAATGTAGTCCACACAAGCTATGTACATTTTGTTGATTAACATGTGTTTGATTGCGGACATCAGAGTCAATTATTAATTGCTCTTTACACCGAATGAATTCTTAGTGCATTCCTTTAACTGTTTAGTGATTGGAGAATATGACTTACAATATCATACTGCCGAAATAGGCAGTTTTTTCATCTAAGGTTCTTCTTATTAACGATATATTCTTTTAAAAATATCTTCTCCACTAGTATTGTGGTGAATGCTATCAATGTTAACAATTTCTTCCTACACTTATTAGCTCTTATCTACTCCTAGAATAAAAATCAGCACTTATGCAGCATATGACACAACTGTTGACTCACTCAAGGAAAGAGAAAACCACTCAAATTATCCATTTATAACAGACAATTGAGGTGATATATTTTGTGCGATGTCTTTTATCTTCTCCACAGGGTTGCTATGAAATGTTAATAGTTCCATTGATCTTTGAATGTTTTGCACTCCTTGTTTCTAAGTAAGCTTACACAGTATTTTATTTTACAACACACACTTTCGCTTCATTCTTCCTTTACGTTCCCTAGGCGAACTTACATGCATTCGCACAGCTGGCTTTTTTTGTACTCTAGTTACTGCTATCTCGGAGTGAGTAAAATACTGTTACTGCTTTATCGAAAATACCACTAGCGTTATCTGTTGGCTAACAGTTGTAGACTGTACAGAGGAGGGGACGACTACAGATATCCAGAAAATTAAAACGGTTTTGGCTCTTCGAACTTGGAGTAATCCGTATGGCCCTAAAGCTAGGAAGTTTGGAGACCCCTGGTCTAAAGCTTTTGTTTCTAATTTTGTTTGTCCTATGGTTCCAATAACTGAATTTGGAGTTTCCAGGTAGATGTGTCTCATTTTCATGATATTAATTATTTTTAAACAATGATGTGCTGTGGGCTGTAGCTGAGAGTTCTACGAAAATGGACAGAGGCTCATAAGCTTATCCAAGATAAAAATATCGATGTGCTTGTTTCTACAAAACTTTTCACATATTTCGCAACTTGTTGGAGTTTCACACATGATTAATTTTGCAAAACTGAATACTTATATCAAAAAACACAATGTAGTGATTTTGACTAATTTATTAATATTCGCAATTGTTTTTCGCAATTGATTGACGTCGTTAGCATACAATGATCTGACGAAGTCAGTTATATTATAATTAAAATAAATTTAAATTTAAAATAAATTTTCGAACAAGCGAAGACTGAACCAACTACCAGTATAAAGGAATTAAATAACACAAAAATCTATAAATTATTGAGTTTATTTTTATAAAATGCTGACAATATCAACGATTCTTTTCCAAGCTTGATGTTATGTTATAGTCAAACTGTTTAAGTCCAGGAATGTTGGCTTCGGCACACGGAAGCTTCTCCATTTTTGTCAACCAGGCGAGGATTTTCGCATGTTTTGAAGGATCTAGCGGTACTATTGTACGCCAAGAGCTCAGGCATCCAAAAAAGCTCATATCTGCTATGGTTAATGTCTCACCGGCAATCCAGGTTTTGCCTTGCAAAAATTTTTCCACAAATTCGTAAGCTTCCAGCATTAGTGCCTCTTGTTCTTCAGTAGGTCCCATTGCTCCGTGGCGGATTATGCATCTCTGCAAATAAAACGAATGTAATGATGATGGAAATTTCTTTAAGTGAAAAAATTATTATTCTCTCATTGATTATTATTATAATTACGTTCTACATACTTTAGTGACTGTTTTAAAAAATTTCAAAGAAAGATCTCAGTGTATTTTACGAACTGTAGGTGTTCTATAAAAAGGAAATCTTATAAAGAATTGTAAAAGTCTTTAGTTTGTACATGAAAATTATTCAAAACAAGCATTGTTGTAATGCACAGAAGGTGAATAAAATTAATCAATGGAGTAGGTAAAGTTAAACGTTTCATTATATACTAAAGCGCAAAAACACTAGATATATTTTCTGTTCAGTAATGGAAAATAATAAAAGAATTTAGTTGCAATTTTATTTAAAAACACGAAAAATGTACAAAGAATGATAACTACCTATTTACATTGTTTTGATCTTATCTGTACTTGTAGATTTACCAGTAAACAATATATGAGATGATCCATGTCATCCGAACCAGTGCTACCGCTAAAATTTAAAGCGTCAGAAAAATACGTTTCAAGAGTCAAATTAAAGATTACAGCGTATTTAAAACGTCCGCCAGAAGGATCGTTTTTGATCAAGTAATAAACTCTCCATTGCTACAATTTTAGAAAGCCGTGGAAAAATATGTCTTGGAGTTTATTTGAGAGCTAAAGCATCAAAATCTTAGGAAGAAACAAATAGCAGATCCCAGTTGACCTATACTCAGCAAAAATCTCACATTAATTCCTTCAAAATGAGTAAATTGTTCGGAAAGGATCAGCTTAGATATCTTGTGTATTTTTTATTCTATAACAGGCTTTAGCACTTTGAGAAATAATGAATATGATCCATAGTGTTTCTTCAATGTTTATTTGTTAAATCTGCATTCTAGTTTAGTTGTACTTTAACGATTTAAAATTAGACATCTCTTATCTTTTAGGACTTTGTTGCTCTTCAGAGTAATAATAGCGCTGATTCTACTGAAGATGAAATACATCATAACTCTTTTGATGTATCCGCTTGTAAAAGACATGCAAAACAAGGGGTACAACAATTAGAAGAGCTCTGTACTGTCCCAAAAAGATTTTTTTAGCTTACCTGATAATATATCATATTACACCTTAGTTACTCATAACCATGTACAGTTTGGAAGTCACTTTCTCTGGTTTTATTTGTACTAACCAATTTATTTATAATTTGAGAGTAATTAAATAATTTATTGAATAGGAAATGTATAAGATCACTAAGTAGATCCTTTCCTACGTATTTAGACATTATGAAGGAATTAATGCGAGACTTTCGTTAAGTAACCTTTATCTTGGGTACGTCCTTTTATTTTTTCGATTCTAGTATACAACTTTTCTTGCAGGAAAATGGTGATTGTCGAGTCATTTATACAGTTTTTCGTGTAATAGTTTGCCATCTTGGATCCGCCATTTTGTCATCTGTTAATCATCATACGGTTTTAGATAGCCACATATTGTAGCTCCAAAACAAAGTCCAAGGTCTATTTTTCTACAGCTTTGTATAATTATAAATTTAGAGAGTTTTTTTGTTTTTTCTACCAACATATTTTAATAGTATAGCAATTATTCCGTCATTGCCTACTATCTTTTTCAGGTCATCAGTTTAGTATGGTTTGATTGTTTCTTTCTGTTATTCTAGTAATTAATTTTGTTAATGCGATTATTTTGCCGATTATTACTACTTTCTTAGCGTTGTTATGAATCTTCTGACAGTCAGTTGTCGATATTACCAGATTTTCGTTGCATTCTTTTGTCTTCTCAATCTTCTGCCTTAATGTCTATACAGCTCGGTATAGGCTACATTTTGGTTGACTTCAATTCTATTCAATTTTCTTCTTTCGCATAGGTAAATTTTGTGTTCATTTTTCTTTCAGATTGTTATTACCTAAAGTTGATGAGTAAGAATCTTTTCAGTTCCGTATCAAAGAAAAAGTCTATATCTCAAGTAATGTAAATAAATATGAAAAATACTTACTGCAATAGCAAGACCCCTAGGAAATAATACGTTAGAGTCGAAATGGAGACGTTGATCAACAACAGCCCGTTTTTTCAAATCTTTTGGGTATAGCGAGTCATCTTTGGCATATTTTCCAACTATATACGCCATGATCGCATGACTATCCCATACAACAAAACCATCGTTATCCATAAAAGTTGGGACAGTGTGTTGAGGATTCATCTGTAACAATATTTTGTGTGTCAGTCGGGCAATTAGAACATGAAAAACCATATGAATAAAATGAAAATAATTAATTAATGATATAGAAATTCTATTTAAGATTACAATAATAGTCTGTTTGTTATGTTACGCATATTTAATATTTTGTACAAACATGTTAAAAAACTTCAACAACAGTTTTGTCTTAAACTTAAATTTCTTGAAGAGGGAATTTTTATGGTTATGAGGAAAAACATTATCTCCTTTTTGGGCTATTCAATGTATATTTACAATTACAATTAGAGAAGTTTTCTCGATTATGGTTTATGTCGGCTCCATTGAAAAGCTGTAAATTTATCAAATCACTAGACGAAGTAAAAATATCTATTATAGATCAATAAAAACTGTTATTTAAAGAAAGACAACGCCAATGTAGTGTAATATAATTTTGGAAGGGCAATGTTGGAAAAGTTACCTTTAGATATTGTGGTGTCATATGTTCTTTATCAGCTATAGAAACCTCTTGAATCTGCACATCAAGCCCCAGTGCTTTTATGCAAACTTGCACTGCTCTTCCCGCTGGGCCACTTTTTAATACAAACAACTTTCGGTTGGTGGGCATAGTTTTTTTAATTTAAAATGATCAAATTTAATTTTTAGGAATGTTTTGTATCGGAGTTTTTCTATATATTGAGTCACTTTTATACTCCACATTTATTAATAGCCTGACCTTTCGTTTCTATATTCTAATTTATGTTCTATTATATCCAAACAATGGATTGTTAAGAAACAATGTAAGAGACTTGAACATTTCCTGCTTACTGTGAGCATACTGAATAAACATCTGCATCAATTCATAATATTTAGCCAGCTTCCCGAATGTGTTTACTCAAAAGAGAAAAAGTTTATTACATTTATTAATTATTTATTTATATTATTTTGAGACATGAATATCACATACAGGATTTGTACTAATTATTAAGTAATTGCTTTGCTGGGTTCCGAAGAATAATGGCCACGACAGCTTCAACGTAAACCTAAGATGGTTATAGCCAGCTCTAATTAATTAGCAATACATTATGAGGATTTCATTTCTATGAAATTTAGGATTTCGATAACATCAAGGTGGTGGCAGTCAATGTTTATCCATGAATGTGGGAACTTCGGGGACTCGTTGATAAACTGCTGAGAGCAATAAAACATTTAAAAAAATATATAACCGACTTCTACCTATAACTAAAAAGCTAAAAATAATTATAACAAAATACAACTCTAGCAAATAAATAACACATTCAATGTTGTTAGGTACCTACCCAGGAAGTACTCATTCTGTACAAATTAATTACCTACCAATCTAGTATATTTTTGAAGCCGGTGCCAAGCAAATCTAAAATCCTTCATTGCGTACTTATCTACTAATTCATCAAACTTGATTGTTGCTTGGCACCGACTTCAAAAATATACTAGATTGGTAGGTAATTAATTTGTACAGAATGAGTACCTTTTAATGTTTACATTTTTTACTTCCTGGGTAGGTACCTAACAACATTGAATGTGTTATTTATTTGCTAGAGTTGTATTTTGTTATAATTATTTTTAGCTTTTTAGTTATAGGTAGAAAGAAGTCGGTTATATATTTTTTAATGTTTTATTTTCAACTTTTTAGTTTTTTTTGAACTCAGGTAGTTTTCATTCTTTATTTTTTTATATGTATAACCTTAATAGACAGAACCAGGTAACATTGAAAGCCTCAACATTACACAATGATACTTTCTCATTTAAATTGACAGGTAAATCTTTACGAACAAAATGTACTAGTACGCATTGACTTAATAAGCCCACAATGTATTTATACCTTATGGACTACGCCATGTAACTTTTCTTCAACTTTTTTGACAATCCTGTATAACTATAGATAATTCCACTCCAACCTATGTACCAACCATCCTGTACATACGACTGCCCACGGACAAGCATACATTTGTTAGCTGCCTTCTGTAAAGTATAGGACGGAGTAGAATCCATCCCATATTTACGGAGTCAAATTTGTCCTATATTTCAACCATAGTATATAACTCCTTGTGGGCTACCCCATAAATTATTTCATTTTTAACATTTTATATTATCGCCCTGTGTAACATTAATTCCTCTCCACACTTTATGCAACTTCTTATGGGCTATAAAAGAAATAATTTTTTAATCACACTGTATAAATATAATTCAACTCCAGCTTATATTTCAACCATCCTGTATATGATTTGCTTATGTCCACATCATATAACAGTTTTTTAGTCACCCTATATAATTTTAATTTCACATTTTTTCCAACATTTTTATACCACCAAACGTCCAGTCCACCCTATATTCCAACCATCCTGTATATACGGCTGCCTACGGACCACTATCATTGTAGTCCGTTCTATATTTCAATCTTCATATAAATGCAACTCCTTCTACCACTTTACTTTGTGATTTTGTTTGCTATAACTAAACACCCTGTCTATAAACCCACCAAATAGCAGTTTGAAGTTTGACATGTGTTGTCACTGAATTTTCTATTAGGCCGGGAGAATGTGACAACCAAATGCACCGTCTTCGCAAAATGGAAAAAATTGCATTTAAATAGCTATTTGCCTGGTATACAAACAAAACGAGCTTGGTACTCATTGACTTAAGGAGCCGAAAATACTATGCTTTACTACCTATATGCTTGAGATGTACATAGAAAATTTTCAAATTCGCAATTAAAACTTCCAGTTCCTAAAATTACCGCACTATTACGTTGGAATTAAAATATTTATGAGGAAATGTCCGTTATGTCATTTGGATGAAATTTTTAATAAGAATTTTGGAATTTTCGGCGATTTTCTGCAAAATTGCAAGTTACACGTCACAGAAAAGTATATGAGATCACCTAAGGATCTTCCTTAATAGATTAAACGTTAAAAAACTATAGACGTCCATAAGGACTAAAATATTAGGGATATTGGTCGATTTCCATGCACGCATGTGTTCATTCACAAATTTTATCACTTTATCAATAGAATTCTTTTCCAAAATTTGACGTTTCACCAATCCGGATATATACTCTATTAAACAAGACAATATTCATTCAAAACGGTGCACTACAGGAGAAGAAATTAGGTAACATACATACAAAAAAAAGCGAAAAAATACTCGACGAATTGATAACCTCCTCCTTTTTGGAAGTCGGCTAATAAATTACAAATAAAATATGCCGCTTTCAGTAGTATGAAATCTTGTGTAATTTCAAGATGTTTGGTAAAATCGAGGGAAGGAGCTGATCTTTGCATTTCTTCCGAAGATGATACTGCGGTCGTGATAGATTAACGTTTATCAGCATATATATATATATATATATATATATATATATATATATATATATATATATATATTCCGAATACGCTTTTTTATTTTATTTTTTTGAGAAACAACGTTGTGTTTCTTTTATAGTGTATATGCCTTTCTCGGGGCTTACTTTGCAGCATTTAGGATATTCATTTAGATTTTTAGCAAGCTTCCCATTGAAGATGAAGGAGTAATCTTCAATAATTCAGTTGTTGCTGATTGTTTCTGTTAGTCTTCTTTCATATTGCAAACTTTCAACCCCTATTTTTCTGGTTGAATCTTTTTGTTGTAAATTGATTGTCATTCGTATTTTCCGCAATATTTTGGAAGAATGTATTTCTCTATTACTTAGTATACAATAGGTCATAGATCTGCGTATTCCCAAAGGTGTACTTATATTGTTCTCTGTGTCAGAAAACCCTGTTATTTATGCGTAATTCATCTGTACTTGTTAGGTCTGTAGGATAATCCTCATTTTTCGTTCGTGATATTTCCGTTGAATCGTTGATATATTCGTGGAGTAATGTCGAGACCATGTTGAGCATTGAAGTCTCCCACAATAACCATATATTCCTTTTGGTTCTCGAATGTTTTCTTCTCTATTATTTTCGGGTGCGTATGTTCCCAATTCCATTATGATTCCTACAATTACCTACGAAACGTATTTGCACTCTTCAACATGGTTTAGTAAACTCTTCTGGATTAATGTGGCATCTCTTTTCTTGGCTCTGGTCTGTTTTGGTACGCCAGTGTATATCATGAAGGAGTTGTGCATAATACTTGCACAAGCTTCTAATCTGTTCTAACGACTCGCTTCTACTTTAACCCGTTTTGCGCGCATGAGCAACTCATAATTCAAAGCTAATTTATTGCTTTAACAGTTTCCTAGAAACTATGGTAATGACAGCATAAACGTTAATCTATCACGACCGCAGTATCATCTTCGGAAGAAATGCAAATATCAGCTCCTTCCCTCTATTTTACCAAACATCTTGAAATTACACAAGATTTCATACTACTGAAAGCGGCATATTTTATTTGTAATTTATTAGCCGACTTCCAAAAAGGAGGAGGTTATCAATTCGTGGAGTATTTTTTCGCTTTTTTTTGTATGTATGTTACCTGATTTCTTCTCCTGTAGTGCACCGTTTTGAATGAATATGGTCTTGTTTAATAGAGTTATATATCCGGATTGGTGAAACTTCAAATTTTGGAAAAGAATTCTATTGATAAAGTGATAAAATTTGTGAATGAACACATGCGTGCATGGAAATCGACGTGTTGGTCCTCTCTTTTAAAAAAACTCCTGAAATTGATTGAAACGGCAAATGACGAAAACTTTTAGGTTGCAAAGAACAATCTTCCAATTGTTATATCGAATATTTTGCCAGGAGCGGTTCCAGTCAAAAATTTGGGGAGTCATTCATTTATCAAAAATATTTCGAATATCGATATTTGATTACATTTTTTTTTATTGCAATAGATTTGTCAATATGAGTGAACAATTTTGGTCATTACATCTACTTCTCCGATTTCTCCACAACTCTATTTCTTATAAAAATATACTTTTTACAATTTCATGGAATAGGGTCGCATTTCGACCACTGGGGGACCACTAGTATATATAAATAGGCAAAGGAAAAACGGTTAGGTACCATTTTCTCCTCTATCTGTCAACCGATTTTCTTTATTTTTGTTTTGTTTAGTAGCTATAGACGACCTTCAGTACAGAATACTAAAATTAATTTATAATATTGGTTCAATAATTAAATGATAAAATAATAATAAAATCGTTATTTACATCCATACTGTCAATGTCAAACAGTGCTGCCAGATTGCTTAAAGAGAAAATCATAAGATAGGCTGACTCCAAACTAAATTAAATGTAAAACTAAAAGTATTGAAACTTTGCTAAAGTTATCCTACATAGTCATGCTATTGAAATAGGACCAGCGAAAAATTTTAATACATAATAATCTCCGTTGATTGGGCGCCCATAAGTTTGCAGTTTGCAACATTAATTGCATTGTAAATATGGTTTGTCAACTAAAATCAGAATTATGTTGCACCTTATCAATTTATTTCTGATAATATCTTCTTTATTTTAACCATATACTTTTAATTTAGAGTACTTTTATTTTTGTCGGATAACTTTCATATAATTTAACTAGGCTTAGAATAAATTGTGAAATGATCCACAAATTCACGATAAATAGGTAGATCTGACAACCGTGAATGCTTGGCCATCTGCCGGAAATATAATTTAAATTTTGACATTTCATTACTTTTGTAGCGATTAAGTTCAAAGTTTTTAATTCAGTCAGAAAAGATTTCAAAGCATTTTCAAGGTTTCAGTTTCAATTCACAGAAAAAAAATAGATGTATTTAACTACTATTAATTAACAGTATGTGATTCGTATTTCTTTATATTTTCCACATAAAACAAAAATCGTCATGGGTTACTACGTTGGTAACTAAATTTTTTATATTGAAAATCGTACTGAAAATTAATGTTTTCTGACAATGTGGGTATCTTATAGTTAATTAATTTTATATTACATGGTCTCATTACTGGAAAGTTCTGACTGTTAAAAACATAAAAAGATTTTTTGAATATAAATATGTACCTACCAATTTATTAGGTTAAGTTAGGTACATTTATTCTAGAGTAAAATATATTTTTTTGTTTACAACCTAAATGTTCAAAAATTTTAAAATTCAAAACGCTCTACACGACAACAGAAATCACTGCGTAATTATATATGCTAGGTTGGTTTTCAAATGATAAACAAGACAGTGGCTGGGTAAAGCTCTTTCAGACCGTGTGATAACCATCTTTTGTCTTTTACTATCTTTAGAGTTGCCTATAGTTCAATTAGAAAATATTTAGTGTTATAAATTATAGATCAGTATTGATTTTTCGTAGAAAATAATATTTGTATTTTTTTGTTGTGATTATAATTCTATCATTAATATTGATAATAATGATAATAATTTTCACAATAGTCCGAAGGTATTGTGCAACAAATCATCAATCAGCAAACAATGGAAATGACATTAAATATTGGAGTTTTCAAAAATAGGGATAGCAAAGGCCTGGCATACTTTTCTAATTTCGCCTCAGCTCTATATCTTATACAGACAAAATAACGTCAATAATGTTCAACTCATACTTTTAATGAATTAGGGTCGAATTTCGACCACTGGGCGACCGGTAGTGATATGAAAATTACCAGACAATTCTCAATGAAACACATAAGTTTGGCAGAATAACTAGAGAATAACCACAGGAAATGCTTCTCAAAACTTATGTGTGGATTACAAATGGAAATGTGCCGATTCATTATAGGGGAGAGGCAAGGAATGAGAGGTAATAGAAGCAAGACATATACAAACAAACACCTGGCTAGATTACTTGAAAAGATTATATTCACACGTCCAGAGAACTAGAATCCCCGAATCACAATATACATGGAGTCGAGGAAACCCGAAAAATTGAAAAGAGAAAGGCTCAAGGCAAGGATAAAATATTAAAATAGCTACTAAAAACTGTTGGATAGTGATGACAGAACAATTAGCACAGTTTATTAATAAGATCTAAAACACAACAAAGATTCAAAGGTTGGAGGAGAAACTAATCCCACCATTCAGAAAAGGTGGCTGAAAAGAACTTATAACACAAATAACAGGTAAAGAATACAATCGACAGGCAATCATCTGTCTAATTCACCTAAGAGCTAGACTTATAGGCGTTGTCCATCTTCTATACCTAGACAAGTACCGTTATAAATTATTAAGACAATTGAAGATATACAGATGAACAGATAAGATAGAAACCGGTATATGAGACTAACTAAGCCTCTTATACTTCAATCTCAAAATGAATTAAATAATAAAGGCCTCGAAGACAAGTAAAGGCTATAAGATGGGAAACGAAGAAATAAAAATCGTCTGCTAAGCAGATGATGTCATTCGGCGGGAAGTAAACTTCAGCCCAGTAGCAAAAATGTTTAATATGGTAATCTCAGCCCGGGCGAAGATGAATGGGATCTGCATAAAACAGTTTATTGAAAGCAACTGTCTGGGAAAAACAACATGCAATGTGGAAATAATAAACGACTGGATATTGAAAAGATAGAGGAAAAATACATAAGCAGCATGACAAACGATAGAGTAGCAAGAGACAGATCGCCATCAGGTAGAAGAGGTGTGGCTCGACTTCGGTGGAATGACAATATAATCGAAAGAGAAAGGAACAAGTAGAACTGTCTAAAGAAGCTTAATGTACGTCATTTACAAAATCCTTGAATTCATATCAAATTAATAATTCATTATGTTTGTTCACTCGTCCCACAAACAGATAAAATTGTTTGTAAATTGATATTTAGAATTAACATTCGATCAAATATACGCAAAGTGCGTGAATGCCGTTTTCGTACACCTATTATTTCCATTCCTTACTTAATGTGTCTTTATGCTATAAATAAAACTTGAATAACATAAAATCAATAAAAAAAGGATTTGTAACTGACATGTTCTTTATTATTCAGCAAGGGTGAACATTAGTGACTAATTCTACATGGGTATAAAGGGTAAGAGATTTTATTTAGCATTTGATTTGTTATTTGCTTAAAGTTACAATAAAATACATTAAAGCGACGATTTGCTATTTTCTCAGAATAATTTTCTGGAACTCTGTATCAAGTGATCTTTGCCGTAGGCACGGTGTATGTATTCTGCCGATTTTTTTCCAACTTCAATAAAGTAGTTTTCATATAAGCTTGATTGTTTTAAGCTAAAAATTCATAAGGCCTCCAGTTATGAGAATGGGCAAGCAAGATAGCTTGTTAAATGAGAATTTTTGGTAAATGGCGTCCACACCGACCTAGCCTGCAGAATAAAGATATCGGGGCAACCGTGGAGGGTGGGTAAGGAGCGGTCTGCGTATATAAAAATTGAGCGTAAAATCGACAAAGTGAACAAGTATAATAGCCAACTAATATACAATAGCAGACAAAAATTGAATATTTATGTCTAAAAAAGGTTCAAAAGTGTAATAAGGAACTATATTTTAATTAAAAGTTAAGTCATAGTAATAGTAAAATGTAAACAATTATTTTAGTTGACCAAGGGTCATATCGCTTTATAAGAAAGAGAGGTAGAGACATAGTGATGGAGTAATTTATTCCCTATTTCAAACAATTCCCCGAAATAGTGATGCATCTATGTGATATTAACAAGATGGGGCGACGTTAAATGTGTATCACTCACTGGATGAACGTGTTGTCGTCTTGAATATGAATGAATATAGAATTAGAAATGGGCTCATTGTTGCATGCTTTAATGTGGAGAACGATGCGGATAAATAGTATAATACTGATATTGCCCTGTACAAAAGAAATTGACGTCAGTTTCAGTAAAAATTAACGAATTTTAATAAAGAATATTTTACGTTACATGCATATCTTAATTTCGTTGGGATTACACATTGAACTTGAAAGATACACAATTATTCCTTATCGACAATGCTCACCAGGGTGTAGATTGAATCACTATGGGAGTTATGTCAATCACATATAGGTAATCCTAGATGGATACATAGATATTAGGGATGTTAAGGATATGAAATTTCGGATATGGATACGGATACGGATATATGAATAAAATTATATCGGTTTCAGTTACGGTTACGAATATGAAATTATTTCGGATTATCCGATAGTTTCAGTTATGGATATTAGATTTTTTGGAATTGACTTTGAACTGACAAACCACCGCCAACTCAATCGGTTATTTTTCGGGTTTGAACAGCCTTATAAAGTGCCTATCTCATTTTGATACAAATCCGTTCTTATCCGAAACTATTCGAAACTTTTATATCAGATTTGGTTGCGGTTTCGGATAGATTTTTATTTCGGATATCCGATAGTTTCGGTTACGGTTACGGCTCTATAACATCCCTAATAGATATCACTTTAACAATAACAAGTTAATAACAGAAACAATAGTAATTTAGAAAAAAATGCCGCTTCTGGGTTATGACATCTAAAAGTTGCAGCAAGAGTGTTAATTATAATCTTTTTCCTCGCTTATCGTTTTACTGTCTTTTACCTTTTAATACCCTCCTTATTTTATGTTGAATCAATTTCAGTGAACTTAAACAATAAAGGATTTTTTGAGCTTTGGTCAATGTGAAATTTTTAAATGGCATCTTTGTTATCAGTTTCCATTTTAATATTATTTTGAGTGCATAGCAATATCAAACGATTAAATTTGCCTTTTCCGTAGTAGATTGTCGTATTTTAATTTCCAAAGTATTAATCGGTATACCTAACCTTCACTAAAAATGGGTTTAAAAAAGAGATGTGATTTTGAATAAACAAATTTCACATATCAAAAAGTAAAATGTAATATATTCTTATAAGAATTAAATACTTATTTTGAACCCATTGCCAAGTGAACACAGGAAATATACCTGGGTACTTATTAAAAATGTATTTATTTTATGTGTAATTTTGCGCAAACATGAAAAGTACTAATACTTTGCTGCAAACAAAATATTATTTTTTCTTTTTAGTTAAATAACATTTGCTTTATTTTGAAGCGGTTCTTTGTTGATAGTTATGAGATAGTTGCACGAAATAATACATGTTATATGTATAACTTAACATTGGGTTAACCTTCAACAAAGTAACTACAATGTATCAAACAATAGCTCATTGTTAGTTGTTTACTCCGCTATTTTGCAGGTGTCCAGAAAGGAAGTGCTGCCTAAGCATTATTAAACATAAAAATTCATTCAAATCTGCTTTCTAGTTGTTTTATGACGATTGTACCTCTTAAAGTAAAGTTCTATTTCGTTTTACGCGTATTTAAAATCGCTAAAAAATCCAAAGGTAAGTTATCAAATAATTCAAGTGTAATTTTTGTTAGTAAAATAAAAAAATCTTTTTTAAAACTTAGTTTATGAGAACCCACTCATAACATTTGGCGCAGTCATCCAGATCTTGGACAGAACAAGCGTAATCCCTGAATTGGTTGCTTATTCCGGCGTTGGATTCTAATCCTTCATCCAAAAAAACAAAGCACGCAAAAGGAAGAATCGTTCAACAGAAGCAGAACTGCAGTCTTCAAGTCAAAAACAGTGACAGAACACGCGTAATCCCGGAATTGGTTGCTCACTCCGCTGAAAGAACTTAGGAAACAAGGCAGAATCGCTCAATAAGGCAAAATTGCAGAAGAAAAACCAGTATCCAAGTCTACAGTGACAGAACACTCACAAGTCCTGAAATGGTTGCTCACTCCACTGGAAGAACTTAGGAAACAAGGTAGGAATCATCATCTTGATTCAATAATAACAATAAAACAATTGTATGTTCTAATATCTTCAAAGGGTAAAATAATCCTTAAAAATAACCATAAACGGTTATAAAACAATTTAATTAGCTTTCAAGAAAAAAAAAGAACATTCAAAAACCTTTCAAAAATGTCACACACAGAGGAACACGTTATAGAACAATATAAACTATGAGAAATTTTCAGTTTGGTACCAGAATTTGACGGAAACCAAATTACAAACATTTATAAACGCTTGCGAAACTGCTAATCGCATGGCAGTAGGTGATCAAAATGTATTTCTAACGATCCACATAAAGAATAAATTAAAATTAAAAGCCGCTGAATTAATAAACTCAAGAAACCCAAGCACTTAGCTTGAAATAAAAAATTTACTGGAACTACTTTTTGCAGACACGAGAGATTTTTCAAGTCTAATACACGACCCTCAAAAAATGCATCAGCTGGAAAAAGCTTAAACTCAAAGTTATATGCTTCTATTAATAAATAGCATTTGTCCGCAATCGAGAAATCCGCTCAAACACGCATGACAGAAAATATGTGTTTAAATGCTTTATAAACAGGTTTAAATGGTCAATTAGGTTACGTAATCAGAGCTGCAAATCCCACAGATATCGTAAGTGCAACGACTTTGATAAAACGAGAACTTTAGTTGCAACAATTCGAGAGACAAAAACACGATCTTTTGCCGCATTCGCAAAAACGCACTTTTTCAAACCAAAATTCGCAAAAACAGTGTACTTTTTGTAGAAAAACAGGACATTTATACAATGAATGTAGGAAAAGACCAACACAACAATCAAATAGCTATCTAAACAATTACTCAAATAACTTTCTAAACAATTCCCAGAGAAATCAAAATAATCAAAACAATTTCCAAAGACCCCCGAATTTCTCTAACAATTTCCAGAGGAATCAAAATCAAACTAATCAAAGCAATTTCCAAAGAAATCCGAATTTTCGAAACAATTCACAACCTTCAACAAGTTAGGTAATTCCTCAAACACAGGAACAATTCCTAGACCCCAGTCAATGAATTTCAATCAAAGACCACAAAATATAGATACAAACTCAAAAACAAACCATTATAATCAAGACAACTTTGAACAATTTTTTGACTCATCCCAACAAATTGATTACGAAAATCATGAAACATTTTTAGAAAATGAAAATTTTCTGCTTCACAAAGTGTACATTTATGACTTAGATATCGAATTTGACGGTATTCTAGGGTCAGATTTTGTACAACAATACCAATGTCAAATTGATTGAAAAATGAACAAATAATCACACTATGGTATCCAAAGGTTATATTTTAAACATTATAATTTATATAACTAAATAATTGAAAAATCCAAATAATTTAAAATTTGAATTTTTATATTTTCAAAATTTGCAGCATTGTCACAATCTCGTTTTTTCTGGGTAATACGATTTATACCGATTTGTAGAGTCCAAAACTCCGAAATCGAATTTCGACAAAATCGTAGTTCCGTATGCGAGAGTTACATATAAATAAGATGTATACAAATAAGCCAACATCATATATATTATATTATTAGATAAATAAGTAAATATATATTTGCAGCATATCTCAGCTCGTTAAACAATTTTTGACCACATTCAATTTGGTCACTTTAATAGTTGTTATCATCATCGTTTTTGTAAATAAGTAACGTCATAAATGAATAGTAAGAAAGGTAAATTGGGTCGACTGCTATCAAATTTCGAACATTAGATTTATCAATAATTTATCTTTAATTTATTTATTTGAAGACATAAATAAAGATTCTTTATATACTCTGCACTGAAGGAATCAATATCTACTAAACGATACAAAAATAAAGTAAATCGGTTAAAGGACAGAGGAGAAAATGGTACCGAACCGTTTTGTCTGTCTATTTATATATAGATATTTCCTTAGTCAATAATTAATTTTTCGAGTACTGGTTAATCAGCATTTAGTTTTTTTCAAAACACCAATTTGTTGTTATTGTTTCTTACTTTGCTATGATACTTAAGTTATAACAAATATGTTTAAGAGTATTTGGTAACGCCACTGTCCAACCCCACGTGGACAATGCCTTCCCCATAGTAATTATTAATGGCGTTCACCTAGACCCACATACCCTCAATAATGGACATCGAAACCGTGGCATTTCACTTTCTAATAATCAGTATAAAAGAAGTTTTGAGCAAGAAAGGGTCGCGGTGTTCGATGGCTCCAATACTGTATATGCTAGCCCCCAGTCCTGCCGTTAGATCGGTTTTGATGTGCGCCAAAGCGTTGAGAGTTGACTTGGAATATAAGACCGTCAATCTTATGAATGGAGAACATTTAACACCGGAGTATCTGAAGGTAATAATGTTGTTTCTACAGCAACATTGGTTAAAAATAGGTAAACGTAAATGGGAATTTTATATATCATACTTCTATACTGTCATTTGGAACGTGTCAAGCAATTTCACAAACATGTGCCACTATCCCAATTTTAAGTAACAAAATGAACAGCAAACCGCTTATGACATAATTAAAAACCGCTAACATGTAAAAGTAATTTATTTCAACATTAAAAACCTTAAAAAAATTGTTTTTTTAATTGTTTTCCGCTTATATTGTGATTGGTCAAGCGATCATAACGCCACCCATAGATAATTAGAAAACCTTCAAAATGAGTTCTTATAAATCTTGGTCGGAAATCTTTTTCACATAGAAAATCTGAACAATCCGGTATTTTTTAATAATTGCAATTTAAATAGTTTGTAGAAACATTTTACAGAATGTATCCAATTAAATATGATCCCTCCTTGGGGATACACAAAAGAAAATTTATAATCACCTAAAATGCACTTCACTTTGTGCATCTAGGATTTTTGTTTCACTGCCATAAAATGTGCTAATTATGCTTGTGAATATTGGCTTAGATGAGCGACCCTTACTTTTTCCCAGGTGGCTTGACAGTGATGGGTCTAACTAGAAGAATTAATTAATTAATAATAGTAAACAGTAGATAGGTAACCATTAATGCAATAAAGCAGTACAAAATAAGACCAATATGCCCAGGCATACCTTATAAACTGCGGAGAAAAAAAAGTAAGGCAATTCGTCCGTCTTCTGTGTCTTCATTGTTACTGTCATGAATAATCAAATAGGATAAAATAATTAGTTATATTTGAATATTTTATTACTACGTCTTAAAAAATATCTCTTCAATTTGGGGTCACTGGAGACCCTATGCAAGCAGTTATGCATTTTTCTTTGTAGGACTAAGGGTCAAACAAATTTTTGTACTGAAACAAGGCTTTTGAATTTTGCCATTAATCTTGATACAATTGTATAATGAATGTCTTTTTCTGGATGCCTTTGATTAAAAATTTCCGCTGCCAGGCTTTTACATTTTATAACAAAAAAAAATTGTCTACACGCTTTTTTATTTGATATGTTCTGTATTTCTAGATAAATCCTCAACATACTGTCCCAACTCTAGATGATGATGGGTTCATTATTTGGGACAGTCATGTTATTATGGGCTACTTAGTTGGAAAATATGGGGACAGTAAATCTCTATATCCAGAAGATCTAGAAAAGCGTGCTGTAATAGATCAACGTTTACATTTCGACTCTAATTTCTTGTTTCCTAGAGGCGCAGAATTAACGGTAATTATATCTCCTAGAAATACTGCTGAAAATTTATTTAAGTTCTTTTAGAAATTAATTTTATATGGAGGAGCTACCGAAGTACCAGATGAACTAAGGGAACAAATGCTCGAAGCTTATGATTTCCTTGAGATATTCTTGGAAAATCAAGACTTTCTTGCAGGTAATGAACTGAGTATTGCAGATTTCAGCATTGTTACCAGTCTTAATTCGTTCTCGGCATATGTCCCAATAGATGAAAGCAAATATTCTAGAATTGCGGCATGGATGACTCGAATGGAGGAGCTGCCTTATTACGAAGAGGCAAATCAACCTGGATTGGACATTTATAGAGGAATGGTTGCTGCGAAATTAGCACAGTAGGATTGCAAATGTTGACCTCTAAGTCTGCTTTATCTTTTCAGTCATATAGAAAATAGTGCAGCAAGTAATAAAGTAGTTTTAAAAACGGTGGTTCTTGTATCAATTATTTATTTTTGAGTCACCTCATATCTTAAATCAGAGCCGTCTTTATATTCGTTTTTAATCATTTTAATTGGAATATATTAGTATCGGCAACTTGATTGAAATTGTACTGCAATATAAAAAAATATTTATGGTAGAAAATGTGAACAATATAGAGAACAATCTATTTGATCAGATGTTTGGATGAATCCAATATATTCTTCGCTTTCTTTCTGTTATCAAGATAAGTGCCAGTATTATAAATTGAATATCTTTATAATTTGAACCACAATGGATATTTAATCGGAGAACATCAGGAACGTATGAACACTTTTAAAACTGTCAAAATAGGAAGTTTCAAGAAATTAATCATCTTCAATAAAAACTATTCTTGGGAGTAAATATACAAATGTTGACAAAAAGTGGTATTTCTCGATAGTATAAGTTAGTTAAGAATTTGGAATTCATTCCGGAATTAGAAATCATACAGGTTACCATACCAGAAGCAGCCGGAAAAGATCGAGAACAACTGTGAGTATATAAGGGCGGTTGACGGAGTGAAGGAGACAAGTTGAGTAGATAGCATCATAGCGATCATATGTTCGACTGTGAATCATTATTGATAGTCAAACAGAAGACCACGTGATGTAATTGTGAAGACTCGCTTACACGTCAGAGTGCATCATGACCCAGCATTTCAGACAAAATAAATTCACCGTATAATAGGCTTTTACCAGCATTCAAGTTAAGTGTAAACTAACAATATGCCTGGGCTATTAGATTTAATAGACCCTCCAGTATATCAACCGAAAAACTGTTAACTCGTCACAGACAACTGAAAAAAAAGGTTTCAGATGCTTTTACTATATAAAAGAAATAAATTGCCTTCTATACTCATTGGCCATTTTACTTATTTTAAGGAATAATATGAGAATATCAAACTTGTTTCAGAGTAAATTTTATAAGTTCAACATCATTGGTTAGTGTGTCTAAATTAAAAAGTATATATTTTTTGTTGGATCCTTAAGCCAAGAAAATTCCATTGTTTCGCCATTGCCTTACACTTGCGCTTATAAAACAGATTCTGAAAGCATTTTTAGATGGGAATATTGATTGTTCCAAATATATTTGTTAATCATTTCCTGGCATCAATACAGAAAAACTAAAAGCAAGCATTTTTAATGATCCACAAATTCTTACTTTTAGAAACAACAATGAATTAAATTACCGACAACCGGGGTAATTACAGTGAAGAACAAGCGGAACGGATCTACCAGGGCTTCATAATAATCTAGAAAAGATTTCTGGGCCGGTGGGATCTCCTCATGATGGTTGACTATTGCTGGAGCTTACAAAGAGTCTATTTTGACCAGACAAAAAATATTACAAACAATGCCATTTTCCCAACTCGTAATGTATTATTGATTTTTGAGATGTTGTTTCAGTTTGAAATTACCTCAACAGTTAAGAATAAATGCTTTTAAAACATTTTCGGCTCTTGTATTTAGCTTAGCTTTCAGTATAAACGGATTGCCTTTTTTGAAAACATAGAGTTAATTTAAGAAATGTTATTATTCACTAGGCCAAAATTATATTCATTCAATTAATGATTTTGCCAAATAGGAAATAACAGGTCATTGTCAACTATTTAACAATTATAAATAAAGCAAATAACGTAATAAAAATTGCATTTATTGATATATGAAATGCATTAAATTATTTTAAATGGTAATAAATTAATGAAGTATATCAATATGAAAACAATTAATTTAAATTTTTAAAATGCGGACTATTAGGTAGCACTAATTTACTGATTCATAATTTGTTTTGTCAGTTATTCTACGTATTTCTTCGAAATATGATCTATCAAAAGTTAGACGTACTTGATTTTTCAAATCCAAATTTTCTGTAGCTGTTTGTCATAATTCTTCAGAGATAAGAATCTATGGTTAAAAAATCTGAAGACAGGGGAGGCCAGTTCCATGGAAGCAAGCGTCGTATTTTCGAAAATTACCTTTACTTTAACTCGTTTCACTCCATTACCACAATGAACAGAAGCTCCATCTAGGTGATACCAGCAAGACAATATTGTTTGTAATGGCAACTTCACTAACTGTCGTTCTTAAAATGTTCTTAAAATCATAACTATTTATTCAAACGTAAAGTGTCTTCGTATATGTATGAAACTAATTTATTTAGTGAACAAAAAATGTCGATTCCAAAAAAAAATTATCTAATTTTTGCTTTTTCAGTTGCCTAATAATAATCATTCGTCTGATGAATATTAATTTTAAAGTATCTGTTTAAATTTTTGTTGGAATATTGGTTCGTCTTGGATTTGAACTAAAAACCAAAATCCAACGCACCTCTAGGCGTCTGTAGGTATAGAGCTTATCAAATTATAAATTGATGTTACTTTTATTTTAAATGTGTTTATTTATGTGACGAATATGTGACAACAAAAAATATATTTCTACATTACGATTTGACACTTGAGAGGTAAATCTCAAAATAATCTTCTTTCCAGTTTGTGGTTGTCTGAATGCTCTAATTTCTTAATAAGAGCATATAAATATTGCAATACACTCTATTTTTGTCATACATGTGATGCAGATCCGAACACAATAAGTTCTCTATACAGCTTCAAGTAATATTTTTTTAGTTTTGAATATAAAACAATTTAAGTATCGAGTTTTAAATACGAATTTCCATGTCCCTTTCTTTTCACTTTAATATAAAACAAGCTTTTAATGTCTATTTTTTCAAGGTAATTTAAGCAGGGGTCATAGGGGTCATGGCCTCCTGGAATCCTACAAGTTAAAATGATAAAACTCCAATAAATTTAAAAATTCGAAAAAGAATAAAAAAGCTATTACCATTGTTTCTAAATTTAAGGCAAAAACCTTTCATCACATTCAGGACAAAATCTTTTTTTTTTAGAAATGGGGTGTAGACAATGTGTATGTAATAAATAATATTGTATATGTGTACACCATGGCAGAAAATGTGGAAAATTATTTACAAATTAATAATAAAAGTTGAAAACTATATATTTTTTCTCTTGTCTGTTAGTTGTGCTAAAGTTTACAGAGCAATTTTTTTTTACCGAAAGGTGTTTAGATTCAGATGTTCTACGACAATGATTCAGGTCAGCAGCAGCAGCAGCAGCAGTGAATTATGCATAAAAAGTTTATAAAATAAGAACAGAATGTTTAAAAAAAGTGTCTTAATCAGAGGCGGATCTTAAGACCGGCTCCTGCAAAATGTTTCTATGGAACTTTCCATTGGTTTGGACACATTATATTAATATAAGCAATCTGGTTTAAACTCTCCTGAATTACTTTCTTCCAAATTTCCTAGTTTTATTGTTACTAGTCCATTATTAGTTAATTAATTTTTTATGTTTGACCTTTGAACATTATTGAGATTTTTTGTCAAAGAGTGTATCACTATAACAACTAAGTTCAGGCAAAATAGAAAAGTAGGTCAGCCTTTTGTCATGCCCATTACTTCATTTGGATTAAATTTATAGTAGCAATCGATGAAATTATTTTCTATTTATGTATGATATTGGCGGTTATGTTTATAAAAATATGTCCTTTACATTAGTGGAATAGTGTCGATGCCACACGTTCCATGTAATTATTGGCGGATTTCTTCATAACCTAAAAGTTTCCGTTATTTGCAGATTAAAACATTTCATAAATAGAGATGACAAACAACACAATAAAAACTCTAATCTTTAATACATTTTCTATTATTTTCTGATAAATGATTTGTTACATAACACCTTTGGACTATTGTGAAAATAATATTATATTAATGACATAATTTTAATCACAACAAGAATTTATAAAAATTTATTTATACGAAAGTTGTACCACTTGTCCGAAAAAATATAACTGATATACAACAGTATGTTCCTATTGAACTATCGGCAAATCCAGACACTGCACAGTAAAAGACGGTCATTACCTGATGATTTGAAAAAGAGCTACCCAGTCACTGCCAGGTGTAGTCATCTCAGAGCCAATCTACCATATATATAATTTATTCAGGGGTTTCACCACAAACTGTTGTCGTTATAGAGCGATTTGAATTTTGAATTTTTTAAGCATTGTTAGGTTACCAACTTTAACGCCAGCTATATAAGATTTTAAAGAAAAAAATATGTCGAATAAAAATATATTTTATTCTATAAAAAATGTAACCCAATAAATAAGTAGGTGCCTTGAATTTCTTTATATTTTAAACACTTCTTTTATATTAAAAGCCAGGACTTTGTAATGTAAAATAAATTAACTATAACGTACCCAGAAAACAGCAACTAACTGATAGATTATGTACCAAACATGAATGATTTAAAAGAGCGAACTTGACCGAACCTAACTTTTAGTGAAAGACATGCACTAAATATATTTACACATGTAATTACAATTTACAATCTAAAAAAACTGAAATTCGTTTTAAAATGCTAACACTATATTAAATAATATTTTTGATTTGAGACTAAAAATTCCAACAGTTTTAAAGTGTATTTAAGTTGGTATAATAGAACGAAATTAGAATCTTGTTTTAGACATTTTACAGTTAGGATATCAACTTGTAAGAAGAAAATGTAATGCTGTTAACGCAAAAGTTAATATGAAGTGGAGTACTATTACATTAGAAATAATTACAATACATAAGTAGATATCGATAAACCTTAAACTACAAAATTAGGATTTATTATTTATTTTCATTAAGGTGAGTTCAACACACTTACCTAATAACCCATGACGATTTCTGTTTTGTGTCGAATATGTAAACAAATAAGAACCACTTACTGTTAATTAATGTTGGGTAAATACACCTATTTTTGAAAATTTTTTTCAGTGAATTGAAACTGAAATCTTGAAAATACATTGAAAACTTTTTTGATTGAATGAAATGTCAAAATTTAAATCAAATTCGCCAGACGGCCATGAATATCAGGGTTGCCAGATCTACCTATTTATCGCGATCTGTGCATAATTTCAAAATTTCTTTAATCTTAGTCAAATTATATGAAACTTATCCGGCAAAAATAAAAAGAATCTAAATTAAAATTTAAGGTTAATAAAATATTATTAGAAATAATTTGATCAGGTCCTACATAATTCTGATTTTAGTTTACAAAACATATTGCAATGAAACTTGCAAACATGCAAGAGCTCATTAAACAGCGATTATTATGTAATATATATAATTTTTTCGTGAGTTCTACATCAATAGCATGTGTAGGATAACTTTGGCGAAGGGTCAAAACTTGTTAGTTTTAAATTTAACTTAGCTTGTCTTTCACACTGGAGTCAAACCATCTTTATGATTTTCTGTCCAAGAAATCTGCGGCACTGTTACTATTATGTGGTTGGGTTCAGCAGCAAGGACGCAAATAACAAATTTTCTCGTATTTTATTTAATGAATGAACCCATATTATAACTGAATTTTAGCTTTCTGCACTAAAGCTCGCCAATAACTACTAAACAAAACAAAAATAAAGAAAACCGGTTCAGAAAAGGAAAAAAATTGTCTTTGCCTATTTATATATAGTAGAGACACAAATGATATGATATAATTACTGGAATTGGAACCTGTTCATAAAATGTAAATAAAAAGCCCTTTCGATTGTTTATATTATCCCTACTAATATTATGAATGTGAATGTAAGTTTGTTATTATCCTGAAACTTTGCACACATATTATTGTTATTATATATATATATATATATATATATATATATATATATATATATATTTATTGATGGTAAAAAATATTTTGGCATGCATGATTGTTTTTCAACAAATTTGAAAATCTATCTTCAATGCCAAGAAAGTTCAAACCCTAGGTGCTGTATTACCGACGGTCAAATTAATATCTTATTGACTATAGCTTCGGCTGTTTGGAATTTTTTTATATTTAATGTTATTATGTTCTGTTATTTAAAACAAGGAATTTAGAGGCACGTTTTATGGAGAGAATGTCCTTTGATTACATTCTCTTTGTTATGTAAACATCAAGATATGTCATTCGCTCGGTAGAGGCGCTGGTGTTTCATTTTAATGCGACACGTATATACTATCTTAAAGCAACATTACAAAATAGAAGGGGTAGTCGAGCGTATAAGGCGCTCGGCTGCTAATCTTATGTTCTCGGGTTCGAAACCCACTATATGTTTTTTTTTTATTTTTTAAGTCCTTGTTAATTAATTTTATGTATCAATTTTATATACCATTTTATTTTCATTATTGGCATGCATAAATTCCGCATCATATGAAGTATTTAATAATTGCAAGTTGGTAGTCTCATTGAATGTGAGCCAAAAATCGCGACAAATCATTAGTTTTTTATTGGCAGTTAACAAAACTGCATATCATTAATATATATATATATATATATATATATATATATATATATATATATATATATATATCGGGGTTTGATCCAAAAGGGAATAAATGTGGGCTAAACATTTATTCGACAAATAATAATCACACTAAATTGACCGAAGGCACCATAATGATTTACCACTGGAGTTTCAAACTATACGAACAATAGATAATGTTGATGATCAATTTATCTTGGGTGCCACCTAACATAAGTTCGATCGGCGTAGCGATATGATATTATTAATCTAAATTGGTACACAAGGTATTCTACTCGGAACCGCGAAGAGATCCCGATCACACGATAGACTTCCACGATCCTACCTCGAGCGAGGTAGGGGAATAACACCACAATAGAAATAAAACTACGTATATTGCAGGAATACCAAACGTTTCAAAGTCTATTCTGACTTCGTTGTCAATGGCTTTATATTTATTGTGGTGTTATTCCCCAAAGAAACATATAAGTTATCAAGAATATGCCACAAACAACGTTTAGAAGACAACCACAAATATCCTGTTTCCGATAATACAAACTATATAGTCTTTAGACCTTCGCCACTTGAGAAACAACTATTTCGTTATCTTATATATATACATTGTAAAACCATATAGTTGAGATTTAATATTTAATTAATACACGTTTAGATATTTTGTTCTTATCGTTCTTATCTGGATTACGAAAACTAAACAGCGAAAATTCCTTGCTTAAGTTTTTATTGTTTTCTTTTTTTAAGTTGTTAGAATTCACAATAATTTATTTTTGTTGCAGTGAAATACATTTTAACTTTTGTTGTAGTAAATTATTTCAATAAAGCATGTTTTCAGTTTGTGAAACTTTATTGCATGTAGTAATTTTTAAATACCGAATCAAATTGACTCAGTTCTATTGGAATATAATAATTTAAAGAAAAACTCATAATTTAAACTTCTGTCTAGTGTACCACAACTTGCGCATTATTTTTCTCTCTAAATGTACAATACAAGATCTTTTTACTAAATATCATGACAAATAAGAATCAATAAACGGTGAGTGTGATAGTTACCACTGCATGATTGTTTTTTCTTATTGAGTGTCATTTAATTACACAACAATTAACTAATTTACCCGGGAGCTTTTGGGTGTTCGTCATTTCATTAATAATCGATTTTGCATTTCACAATAAGTAAATAGTGATGTATAGTATTCTTCTTATAATAATGCAAATACATACTTGTTAATATTTCAAAATAAGGGAAAAAGGATAACTGCAATTTTAGGAATTCGTTTTAAAATATTGTGATAGAAAAATTATCACCGAAAATGCAGAAACAGCAGTATTTATTTTCAACTATGTACTACGGTTATTTGATAAATTATTTAACCCCCCTGAACTCGCGTCAAAATGAGTGACCTGAGAACTCAGACCTGAGAATTTTTCTCACACCACCTATTTCTCTCAAAAAATTTGGTAAATAAAATATTTTCAACATTTTTTTAAATTTATTATAAACATCTAATACTCATAGGCATAAAATAATAATGTTATTCAAAATTGTTTTGAAGAAACATTATGTTGAGCAACTTAAAAAGCTACTTAACAAATTAAAATTTTGTTCTCCACAAGAATGACATACAACAAAGGAATGTTAATTACAAACTGTTTTTCTACATATTCGGCAACTCTTTTTTGATTTCTTCTTTTTTATCCTCGGACAATAGGCACATAACTGCGACGGGGTATAGAAGCTGAACGTGTGGCATTTTCCTCTTCTACACCAGCAATCTCCTTCATTTTGTTTCGTTTTAATAGGGGGATAGTCAGTTGTTAACGGCTGATCAGTTCCAGAGCCAAACTTTTGACAAAAATCTTCTCTCTTGAATTGTATCTGTGTTGAGATTATATATTTAATTGCCATCGACAACTTACTAGGGAAACAGAGTAATTTGATTTCATTTGGTTGACCACGTCAACCTCACGTTTGGTAAAGTTGTAAAAAGTAATAATTTCAGGTTTCGCGAGATCAGTCGTTGTTTCGTCTATTTTGTCGTCGTTATGAAAAGTGATAATATTCTCACGCCCCCTTCTTACTCTAACATTATTTACTGCCAGCCTCCATCTCGTCGTATTGTCCTTTCCAATAACAACGTCTGAAGGGCTAGCTGGAGCATCATCATTTTCAGAAGTTGATTCATCTACAGACTGCTCAGAATCAGTCGCGTGATCTCTGTGCTCGGATTCCGCATAACTTTCTGGATCTAATCTACCCTCAACCTCTTGCAACGGTAAAATCTCATCCGCTTCAAGTTCAGGCGCCGCCCAAGTAGCATTTTGCGCCAAAGCCAGTTAAACCAAGAACCTTCCTCGTGAAGTCATCCTCGAAAATAAAACAACTTTTCAGTTCAAAGGTGCATACGATGAAACAAAATAAAAGAAAAACAGTTTTCGGTAAATCACCAAAGCACTCGCTTGCGAGAAGAATTCTCGTATTAAAAAAGAAAAAAAGTTCCCCCAGAACTCGCACTGTGAGAAAAACACTCACACTTAACTAGTCCAGCTGATTAACCTTGACCTGGCGACAGTCTGCTGATACTAATGATTGTTAGTCAACGAGGGTGGCAAGAGAAGGTTATAAGGAGTAGCTAGAGAGAGGGCAGCACTATCCTCCAAGAAGTATAATAATAGATATAACTTTTTTCTTCGGAGTGTAAGTATTTTGCTCACGGCGCGAGTTCTGGAGGGTTAAGGAAATTTACTTTGTCGTAAAAACTTTGTAATAACGACCACCCTCGATCAGTTCAATACCCAATTAAAAATCAAATCCATAAATATCTCAAATTAGATTAATAATTAAAAAAATATTTGTTAATAAATAGTATTTGTTTAATTTTCTATACCTTTATATGATATTTATTATATCATGGTTATTTAAAGTATTCTGCTTATTTGAAAAAATTCCACTTGCCTCAATAAGTATTCAACATGCAGCTAGATAAAGTAATGAACCAAAAATAAGCATTTATTAATTGCATGTCCATGCACAACAGTTTTAAAATTAATTAAATGTCGAAAAATTTTTTATTGAAAAAAAAAATTTATATATATATATATATATAAAGATTTTTTATAATGAAATTCTGTAAACTAGGATAATCCTTGTACCTACTTTTACCCCATATTTTAAAGTAATGACATTTTATACCTGATTTATTGATTCTTGCAAAGAAAACTATACAATGAGGTGTATGGGATAGGACCCTTGTCCGAATTCAAGTTTACTTTGTAAGAATCGATAAAATATGTATTAAAATGTCATTATTTTATAATGTAGGGTAAAATTAGGTAATTAATGATTATCCTAATTTACATAATTTCATTATACAAAATCTTTGCACTATCTGTAAAATCTGTTACTTAGAATTCAAGTACTTGGGATTACTGCAAGTTGCTAATAGTTTGCTGGTAGGTATAAATTAGAGAAAATTGTAATTTAGATTTAGTTTGGTTTACTCCTTGATCATGAAAACTTATATTTGTTGAAACGGCTTTGACTGTTTAAATAAAGGTTTGGTGTTAGGGTGCAAAACTGTGACTTTAGATTTGTCAAACACCAAAAGTTCCACAGCATTTCCATTAAATTATGATATTTAGAATATGATTCAGGAATAAATGGGGTACTGAAAACAGATCAGATAAACATATAATTGAAAATCAAAGTGTAGTACTGACTAGAGTAGTAGTAACTAAATAGTTAAATAAAAACCTAATCAACTGGGAAAAAAAATACATTTACCTCAATTCATAATTTCTATCTTGTAAACCCACCTGAAGAAAATCCTGGATCCATCCTTGTGTTTTGCAAGCGATTTTTATTGCTCCCCTATTGCCTGTCCCAAATTTAGATTTATTAAGGAAATATTTACTACTATTTTAAAGAAATTTTCTGACGTTATAGAAAAAGAAAAACATGCAAATTGAAAAGCCTTAGATATATGACTTTTTCATTATATCCCAGTGGGACGGACGGAATTTAAATTACAATTCCTCAAACCCTACTTGTCTGACAGTGTCCATGTTCAGCTAATATAAACTTAACATAATAAATTATTATTTTGAGGAAGATTAGTTTTCATGGTTCAATGGAATGATTGATATCCAGTTTTGGAGAATGTTGTCAATTAAATTGAAAATCAAATAAAAAGCTTCGTACATATACTAAAACGAGTTTATTTAATAATTATGTAGAGATAAAACATTATTTACATATTTACACAGAAAAACATTTAATTAGTTAACATCACTTTGTTGCCATCGAATTTTTCTGATTGGGTTTTATATTCGTTATGCTTTTCAGCTCTCTGGAACCGTGATAAGTAAAATTTACATCACAATGACTTAAAGGATGGTTATCCACAGCACTGGAAATGGGTGATTTCGGACTGCTAGGTGTACCAACTCCACTGTCGATTGAGTTTGTAGGGGATACTTTTTGGTGGTCATTTGGACGACTCTCTAATATCGTTTTATCCTCATTATTGTTTAACGGTTTAGAATCTGGTTCAAATTCTTGAACTTTAATATCGATTTTGGTATTCAAAATATTATTTTGAGCATTGATTTTCTGTTGCAGAATATTAGTATGAGAACTGGAAAAGAACTTTGATATTTTTTCTGTAGAGGTGTTCGGAGATTGCTGCTTTTGTAAGTTACTTTTGGTAAGTTCTAGAGCTGCGTGGGCGTTCAGGCTATTCGTTCTGAAGACGTTTTGATCAATCACATTTTGGGGTAGATTAATTTTACCTGTACTCAATGATTTTACCATGGGTTTGTTTTCTAAGTTATCGTTATTTTGCGAGGATTTCTGGAGCATCCTCATTAAGTTATTCTGTTGAGGTTTCACCTCACTTTTTCTCCTTTCAGTCACTTGTATTTGCGATATAATCCGTCTGACGTCGTCCGGTATTTCGATGTCGAGTTTCTTTTCGATTAAATTGTCAATGAAACTTCCTAGAGTGATGATTGTTACGTCTTGTGCTCTGGTGTGCATTTCGAGTTTATTCAACTGGGATTGTTGTAGTACTCGGATTTTCTCGAGGCGTTGAACATTGCCCAGAGTGATTTCCAACTGTGTCATCAAATTCTTGTTTTGTTCTGTTAAAGTTTTGTTTTGGTTTTCGAGTTTACGAAGAGCTTCTACCTGTGGTTGAACTGAAGACATTTCTTCCTGCAACACTTGGTACTCAACTTTGTACTCATGGAGTTGTCTCGTAACGTCAGAAGTGAATACCTGAAAGATAAAAGAACGTTTATTGAAGAAACAACAATTTAGCGAATAGACTCATAAAGATTTATTAAGACAAATCAACTAACATCATTTGTCAACAAAATGGACCTCCTCACATGTAACAAAAGTGGGCAACTTTGAACTAACTAACAACCATAGTACCTAGTACCTGAAAGCCAGCAGAAGTCTAGAGGCAAGGAATAGATGACAGAGGAAACCTTCAAGAATATAAAACAGGAAGCCCAAAATACAATGTAAGCAGAATATGATGTATATAAATGCAGCAAAATTGTAGATTAAATTAGTCGTAGTCGTAATTGTAACGGATGTATTTTTATTCAAGGTTAATCGGTTATTTGTATGTACATGAAAGTGGGATTTAAGGTAAAGCGAATTAATTCAAACACACATGTGATGCAACTGAGATAAGAGTTAGGTTAGTGAAATCCTTAAAAAACAAAATATCGAATTACCAAATTATATGGATGAAAAACGACAAGACGAACATAACCTCTTCAAAGAAAACAATAAAATTAAACGAACGCATCAGAGGAGAAAATAAGAAGAAAAAAATCTGTTTAAAGAATAACTAAAAACTTAATGATATTGTTGTAAAGTCCGTGGGTTCAATTTAAAATTGTAAAACTAATATTCACTTTCACTTTTCTAGAACTTTATTTACATTAAAACAGCTGATTCAAATATCACAATACATTCCCATATACACTAGTCCTCGCGGTATAACTGAACTGCGATCGTGGCGTGCTTCCTTTATAAAACCAGCGTCGAATTCTCTAGTAAAAATCATCATCACTCCTACAGGTGCCGAGTCTTTTCGAGAACCATTTTTTATCTCAAAGCGTTTGTTGTCGAATTGAAATGAAACAGGGTCGGCTTTGGGTAAATTTCGTAACACTGCCCCCCTCCCCTTTAATTCTGATCGTCCCGATCAGAAACATCCCCTCCATGATAGGGAGCGAGTCGATCTAAATGAACCACCTTCAATTTAGCCTTGGGGTTTCGACGGATCCGGTAGACGACGTCATTAAGCCTCTTGACCACCTCGTATGGACCATCCCAGGCGGGTGTAAGCTTTGGGGATTTACCCTTGCTCCGTTGGGGGTTGTACAGCCAGCCTTTGTCCCTCTCCTGGAACCCAACTGAATTGGCCTTGAGGTCGTATCGCGTCTTCATCCGGTCACTGGTAGCCAACATCTGCGTTCGGGCTAATTCGTGTATTGCCAGCATGTTATGTCGGAGCTGGTCGGCATAATCGTCGATGTCTTGGGAAGGTTCTTCGGGGGAGCCAAATGCCAAATCGCAGGGTAATCGCAGCTCCTTTCCGAATAGGACCCTGGCTGGCCTGCCAGCCTGTACTATTATGTACGGCAGAGCGATATGCCAACAGGAATAGGGGAATATGCTCATCCCAATCGCGCTGGTTATTGCTGACGACCTTGGATAGGTGTTGTTCCAAGGTCCTGTTGAATCTTTCCACCATTCCGTCTGACTGTGTGTGTAATGGTGTTGTTCTCGTTTTCCTGATCCCCAACATCGTGCAGACCTTCTGGAATACATTCGATTCGAAGTTACGCCCCTGGTCTGAATGTAATTCCATCGGGACCCCAAACCTGATGAATAGTTGTTCTACTAGCACCGTCGCTACCGTGGTTGCCTCTTGGTTGGGTATCGCATATGCCTCAGGCCATTTGCTGAAGTAATCCATTGCGACCAGAATGTATTTGTTCCCCCTCTCAGACTCGGGAAACGAACCGGCGACATCGATGGCGATTCTCTCAAATGGGACGCCCACATTGTACTGTTGCATTTTGCCCTTGGTCCGGGTCTTCGGGCCCTTACTGGCTGCACAGATGACACATTTGCGGCACCAAGCTCTGACGCCTTCGAAGTAATTCACCCAGTAGTACCTCTGGCGAACTTTGTCAAGGGTTTTTATTCATGCCCAGGTGGTCTCCGGTAATTTCATCATGTACTTCGGTCAGGATGGCTGGTACCTTTTTCTCCGGAAGTACCAGTTGGGACTTGGTTTCTCGTCCATCAGCGCTTTCCCAAACTCGCTTGAGCATTCCATTGTCTACTCTTAGAGAGTCCCATTGAGCCCATAACGATTTCAGCACGCCGGAGTATCTAGCTACCTCGTCCCATCGTGGCCTAGGTGCCCCTCTCGTTTTGAGTGACAGGATTGGTTCGATGTCTGGATCAGCCATTTGGTCCTGGATGCACTGTTCCGTTGTCCAGTCTTCATCAGCCTGCACTCGGATCTGCCTGATGGAGATACCCTCTCGCTGTTCCGTCTTCAGACAATGTCCGCATTCCGCTCTACCGGGTCTTCTGGATAGGGCATCGGCATTATTGTGCGAACGGCCGGGCACGGTGTTCCATCTGGCCAGTTGTCCTTCTGGTGTCTTCATGTCCAGCAGCCATTTGAGTGCGGCATGATCTGTTCGGATTAAGAAATGACGACCATAGAGATATTTGTGGAAATGGTCTACAGCCCTTATTATTGCAAGAAGTTCTTTTCTGGTAACGCAATAATTTCTTTCCGGTTTCGAGAATCCACGGCTGTAATACTCGATCACCCTCTTTTCACCATCTTGCACCTGGGATAGGACGGCCCCAACCCTGTGTTGCTGGCGTCGGTGTCTAAGAGGAACTTGCCGGACTGTGTAGGAAAGGCTAGGATTGGGCTGGAACATAGTGCTGCCTTCAGTCGCCTGAATGATGTTTCGCAATCCTGATGCCAATGGAAGGTCTCTTTCTCAGTGGTCTGCCGATGTAGAGGAGCGGCGATGGTGGCAAATCCCTCAACAAAACGCCGGTAGTATGAACAGAGACCCAAGAAGCTTCGGAGTTCATGTTTGTCTCTTGGAACTGGCCAATCACGGATGGCTTCTATCTTGTCTTCGTTGGTGCGGATTCCTGACTCGGACACTACGTGGCCCAAAAACTTCTTTTTGGAACAAGGAACACTTCTTCGGATTGAGTCTCTATTTGGCATTATTAATTCTGGAGAATATATCGTCCAGGTTCTTCAGATGATCGTCGAATGTCTGACCCATGACTAGAATGTCGTCGAGGTATACTAAGCACGTCCTCCATGTTAACCCGCTAAGTTCATACTCCATTAGCCTCTCAATTGTAGCGGGTGCATTACATAACCCAAAGGGCATGACCGTGAACTGAAACAGCCCTTTACTGGTGGAGAACGCTATCTTCTCTCTGTCGTTTGCGTGTAGATCAACCTGCCAATATCCACTTTTTAGGTCTAGTGTGGAGAACCAACGGGAGCCTGCTAGTGTGGTCAAAGTGTCATCGATTCGGGGTAGTGGATAGCTTGTTTTTCTTCGTGACATCATTCAGCTTTCTGTAATCCACGCAAAATCGGGTCGTTCCATCCTTCTTTTTAACTAGCACGACGGGAGCAGACCATGGGCTGATGGATGGCTCAATAACTCCATTTTGTAACATGGACTCGATGTTTTCCTCGACTACCTGTTGTTGGCCCAATGGTAGTCGTCTAGGTGGTATTCTGATGGGTTGAGCCTTTCCGGTATCTATTCGATGCTGGATGATGTTGGTGCGACCGGTGGTTCCATCTTGACTGTTAAAAATTTGCCAGTGCTTTGTGATAAATTGCTTGGCTTTCTTCTGGTTCTCTGGTGTCAGGTGTGTCAAATGGTCAGCAAACTGTTGTAGGAACTCTTTACTGGGCCCTGTCTCCTTTACCGACGTCTGGTACTCTTCTTCGCAATTGATGATGGTCTCTACTGGCTCGAAACAAGCTATCTCTTGACCATTGGCAATTCTGATGGCGTTGTTGGACAAATTCAGGGCTCTGATTGGTATATCTCGTCCGGTTTTAACTATAGCCCGTCCAACGAAGTAGTCATGAGCTGAGTGTACGGGCTCCACCATTCCAACGCAGCTCCCAGGATTGCTGTCTAGCTGCCCATGAATAATCTGTTCCGTTCGACCGGGAATTCTAGCTGAATTTTTATGGGGGTGACTGATGTGTTGACGGGCCGTGTCAATACAAATTCCTCATTTAGGAACCGAAGACCATCATATCTCGGGTCGAACATAAATCCATGCTGGCTAATTAGGTCCATTCCCAGTATAAAATCGTCCTCAATATTCGCTACCAGGACCCTATGCAGGATCATGTTGTCCCCTATCTGTAGCACGACATCTGCCTCACCCTGTATTGACATGGACTCGCCGGTGACTGATCTAAACTGGATGTTATTGGTAACTGGTCGAATTTCTGATGCTCTCAAAACCCTGGACTTGGCAATGGACACAGCGGCGCCCGTATCGATTGTGATGGTAACTGCTCACCCATTGATGGTGCCTCTGATAACTAGGCTGCCGCTATCTCGGCAAAATCCCCGGATGGATAACGTTTTGGGGGCTGGTGGAGGGTTAGTCAGCATTCGCCCCCTTATGCTGACTGGCTGACGGTCCCTGGACATGTGGCTGTTCTGTTGGTTACCCCTGGTCGGTGATCGTTCAGGTGGCCTCACTCGACAATCACGTAGGAAGTGTCCTGTCCGTCCGCAGCGGTAACATGCCCCCCTGGTGTCAGTTCTTTGTGACCGTTCTAATATTTTGTTCAGACCAGCCAGCAGCGCTTGAAATGGTGACTCTGACTCTTCCTGGTTAAAGGAAACTGCTCGGACCCTCGGCTTGGACATGTTTATGACGGCCTCTACTTCCAAAGCCCGAAGTAGAGCTTCATTACTTTTCTTGACGCCGCTTAGTCTTAGATTTCGTTGTACTTCCACATCTCTGATGCCGTTTATGAAACTCTGTGTGGCCAACTGGTCTTTCGTTTCCTCTGGCAGGTCTAGGTAGGACAAGTGAACTAACCGTCTAATCTCTGCTTCGAATTCTTGGAGGCTTTCACCGGATTTTTGCGTTTTTCCACTCAGTTGGACTTGGTATACCTGGCTCAAGGATTGATTGTCATATCGTTTGTCTAGGATGGCGATAATCTTGTCGAAATTGCCTTGTTCATCGACTGGAATGTGTTGGAGGAGTTCTAGGGCCGGACCTCTTAACGAAATTACCAGAGAAGTAGATTTTTCTTGATTATCCCATCCATTAGCTGTAGCCACGGCCTCAAATTGCCGTTTATACATGGGCCAAGATGAACTGCCATCAAATGTGGGTGGTTTACTAACGGAACCTCTGGTACTCACGGTGTTCTGGTATTTTCCTCGCTGTATGTCCTGTTGCATTTTTTTAATTTCTGTTTCTAACTATTTTGGATGGCACTGATTTTATCTTGTACTTCACTGTGTACTGTTTGCTTGATGGAACTGATTTGATCTTGAACTGTGTCTTGAATTGAATTGATTTCAAATTTTACCTGGCTTTGGATGGAGTCGAGATCATCTAATTTTGTTTCAGGAGTATCCACGGTATTTTTTATGGTCTTAATGTCATCATTTATCTCTTTTATATCTGACTCAACTATTTGCATTCTTTCATTAATTGTTTCATTAACTTGTCCTACTATTTGCATTAATTGTTCAAATTGCAGTTGTCTTTTGTCTTCAGTTTCGTGTCGTTTTAATTCAATTTGATCTTGTTTTTCTACAAATTTCGAGAATAATCCTTCAATTAAATTATGTTGTTCATTTTTCATCGTGGAAACTAGATTTTGTTGTTTTTCTTCCATCGTAGAAACAAGATTTTGTTGTTCGCTTTTCATCGTAGTGACAAGATTTTCTAATTCTATTTTGCGTTTTTCTTCAAAAGATTTTACTAACCTTCGTTGTATTTCATCTTGATGTTGTTTTTCCTTCTTATCACATTTTTCTAGAATCTGTGCAATTTTTTCGTCCAGTCCCTCTGTAACCTGCTTGACTATTTTTTGGTAGTTTCGTCCATACTACGGGTTTCCATAATGAAATTACGATTTTAACTGCACTTAATCCTCTACTTCTGATCACCAAATTGTTGTAAAGTCCGTGGGTTCAATTTAAAATTGTAAAACTAATATTCACTTTCACTTTTCTATAACTTTATTTACATTAAAACAGCTGATTCAAATATCGCAATACATTCCCATACACACTAGTCCTCGCGGTATAACTGAACTGCAATCGTGGCGTGGTTCCTTTATAAAACCAGCGTCGAATTCTCCAGTAAATATCATCATCACTCCTACAGGTGGCGAGTCTTTCCGAGAACCATTTTTTATCTCAAAGCGTTTGTTGTCGGATTGAAATGAAACAGGGTCGGCTTTGGGTAAATTTCGTAACAATATAACAAAAATAATGAGGCAAAAACCACTGGAAAAACTAGACAATTACAAGAAATATTCTAGTCAATAATACAAGGTAACGATATAGTTAATAACGTAATGGTGAAGTGTAGTAAACATTGAATTTCCATTAATACACGTTAAAAAAATTTTTAACGTATTTTGTAGTATATAGTATTTTATATTTTAATCAGGATAAGAATTTCTAGAGCAGTTTGATGTTTAAATGACAAATAGTAATATAATCTGTAAACTCCACGGTGTGAAAAGGCATACAATCACATTAGCTGATGAAGGGGTAAATTATTAAGTAATATTAAACCCCGAAACGTTGTAATCTAATGATTAAATTGTTTTAATTTGCACCTGACCTCTACATCCCAAGACTACATACATACATATCTCATATATATATATATATATATATATATATATATATATATATATATATATATATAACACACTTTCTTGTAGTAGAGTCAATGGGTGATCACAAGGCCACACCACTTAAAGTTTCACTGAGAGGCGCTTCTTTAATATTATTGTAAAGCATTCTATTAGAACAACAAGGAGAATTTGCTACAACCATTTCAGTGTTTAACCAATGTTTACGTAAAATTCACGAAGTACTACTATTCGGAATTCGAAGTTCAAATTCAACGTTTGGTAAACGCAGCCTACCTAGATGCACTTGCAGACTGTAGAGGGCACCAGATATGTCAGTGATATCAAAGAAAAGTCTTAAGACTCAGTGGAGTAAGGATGTTCAGCGAAGCTCTCCTCCGTGCCTTGGATATGGAAGTCGTGACGAATTTTTTCCAGACTACGGGTTGAGGGCCGCGAACCATCACAGGGGAGTCATTCTTAATACAGGGTGAGGCAGAAGTATGAATCTATGAATCGTTAATGAGGAAGGAGATTATATTGAAGGCACTTGCTGACAAAACTATGGCTTCTGTGAGAGGTTTTTTATCCTCGGCACAAGAGCTTCCAGAAGAAATGAGTGATTTAGAAGAGGCAGAGGTAAATATAGAGGTAAATATAAATAGATAGAGAGAAACAATCAAATTAAATAGAGTAACAAATTGGAGAGACAGAAATAGGCCTAATTAGATATTTTAGATATAGTAGAGGAGAATAAAGAGCATTATTTTGCCTGTTCATTGGGGTTTTCTCTTCTCAATTTTTTTTTCCTGCGACAGATAAGTATTGTATTTGGAGAAAAAAGTGAAGTAAGGCAATTTCGTAAAATTGCCCAGATTACTGGCTGTCCGTACAGAAATTCTTCCTCACAGTTATTCTGAGAGAAAGAGATGTCTTAAGATGATCAACCAGTATTCCTGTATATAAATAGTGTATTGTATATTGTGTTATACTTATCTGTTTGGAGACGTTTCAACTCCAACTCTGGAGTCGTTGTCAATCGTTTCGTTGAGTATTTCGAGGTTTTTTCAAAAAATTTTCGCTCTGATGTGGATTTGGTTGTTTGTGCAGAGTCGGAGTTGAAACGTCTCCAAACAGATAAGTATAACACACTATATAATATACTATTTATATACAGGAATACTGGTTGATCATTTTAAGACATCTCTTTCTCACAGAATAACTGTGAGGAAGAAGTTCTGTACGGAATGCCAGTAATCCGGGCAATATTACGAAATTGCCTTACTACACTTTGTTCTCCAAATACGATTTTAAATACTTATCTGTTGCAGGAAAAAAAATTGAGGAGAGAAAACCCCAATGAACAAGCAAAATAAGTCAAGACCTCCTCAACAATCTTTTCTAAATTAACAAAGAGCATCTCTTGCAGGAACGTCTACGAAGAAAATCTTCTTAGAAGATGAAGTCCGACAGAAATTATAGCTGGAGCTCAAAGATTAAGTGAAAGGAGGGTGTACACCTAATTCTATTGACTGCACACCAAGGTGAATGTGTCGTGTAGAGAAGATCGGAATCTAAGGATGGCGGGAGAGTTAAGAGTTATGCCTCTGTTTACAGATTCGAAGCAAAGATTAAGCATTCTCAATTTCTGCTGCGGAACTACAGAAATATACAGGAATACTTATACAGATCAGTAACTTCCTGTATGAATTAAAACATTTACTGTAAATGTGCATCTAACAGGTTATCCTGAGTGGTTAAGTTCAGGCTAGTTCTTCTCTAATCATAAGTACCAGTTATGTGCATCCGCGCGGTGCTGTTGATATATACAAGTTACTTTACTTTTGTGATTGAAATTGTAAAACAACTTACCTGTTTCATAACTATATCCAAGGTTATTTTGTCTATATTGGACAATTGTGTTTTCATATAATTCATAATTTCTTCGAATCCGTCGCATTGCAACAACTTATCTTTATGATGAGTGAGAAGTGCTAATGCAACTCGAAATATAACGTCAGGGCCTTCCAAAAATATTAGATCTGAAAATAGGTTGCGTTATAAAGTTTCAATTCATTTACACAAAAATTGAATGACTTACCAAAAACTCTAGTGACGAATCCCAAAGGAAATTGTGACGCAAAAATTGTTAGCAACCACGGTGCTGCATATAATGTTGGAGCAACTTCGTAAAAATCGAAGTGGTTATATAAATCAGGAAGTTGATCGTGCAGCAAACGGGATAATTGATAGAGTTTGATCTGCAGACTCACCATGTCTGGGAGATACTGACTACGCATATCTCTGCGGAACATCAGATGCCTCAGAAGAGAAAACGCCTGTGACTCCTCCATCTATAACAAAAATCTTGCTTTACTGTTCATTAATCTAAAGAATTTCATTAAAACCTATTTAAAAATAATTGTTTCAATAAATTTCTTACATGAAGTAGCAAAACCCCAGCTACAAAACTGAGTCCTTGACAATATCCGACTTCAGAATCCAAAAGTGAATAGGCTTTCAGTAGATTGAACAACGCCAACTGTCCAGGTCCAAGAGGACTGCTGAAGTAAGAATGATTAGGAAAAGTTCTTCCTAAATCGATTAGAATTGCGTGTTGATGGGACGTCAACTGCTTTAGTAAAGTCTCATAGGAGACATTGTAGTTTGGAAATTTTGTAGTGTCTATAGGTGGGACTTTGGAGCAATACTGCTCTGCCAAAAATTGCCAGACTTCACCTCTTTTACCTCGGGGTACACCTAAAATTCGACTAAATGATATTTGCAATTATACAAAATAACATCTCACCTTGTCTTATTGCATGTAATAGCATTTGCTTGTCGCATTTAATTCTGTCGTTTTCCTTATTTGTTAGCATTTCCCAAACTTCCATTACTTCCCGCTGTTTCGGTTTCATTTCGTCGTATTCTAATTTTATTCGTTTTACAGCTGATTCTTCTTGTTTAGCTCTAATGCGAGCATTTTCCTTTTCCATGCGTACCAGAAGGATAGCTTGATAAATTGATTTCTTCCATAATATTTTCAGTTCTTCTTTGGTACGTTTCCTTTTTGGAGATTCAGTCTCTTCGGTGACTTTTAAGGGAGTAACGACTCTCTTAAAGATAGCCTGACGCCACGAACCTCCGTCTAAATTGTGAGCTGAACCGTCATCGTCTGAAGAATTTGTTGATTTGGGTGTGTTACCAACTTTTAAAAATCTGCAAAAATATTAATATAATTACAAAATTTGTGTAGCGTTTTTTTTTTTATTTACTTACATATCCATCATAGGTGATTTCGGACCTTTTTCAGAGGCTATGCTTCTCTCAGGAGAAACCGATTCCTTACGGTGAACGTCATTTATCGTAAGGTGAGTCTCTTTGATATCGCTTTGCGAGCTAATAGTGGAAGATCTTGATCTCATTCCTTCAGATTCTCTGTCAGAGATATCATGAACCCCAGGAGATGACTCCTGCAAAATTGATTCATTGAAAATGTCCTGTATCAGTAAATTTAGTTATTACAGAATCGTGCTTAGCATCCTAGGTCGAGACCTTGCAAGTCTAAACCTATACTTAAATGCGACGTTGTCAAGATAACTGTTGTAGTATGCCAAACAATTTTTATCAATAATTTTTTTCTTACCCTATTTAAATTGCTGTTTATAGGAAGACTCAATCCTTTAAGGCTGCTGGCAAAATCATCTCTAGAACTTTTCCTTTTCAGCAGCTGATCAAACGAATTAGTCAACGATCTTTTAGCTTTTGTGAAAATCGTACTACCACCCAAATATTGGTTCAAGAATTCAGATCTAAAAATTACATGTCAAGATTGAGTGCCGACAATGATGTGAAATACAAGGGATCTAATTCCAGATATCATTATATATACCGTAGTTAAGTATTACCTGTTCTCTGCTGTATCATGGATGTGCCTTCCTTGTTTCATTTCGCAGTGTGCTCTTAACAACATCATCAAAAACTCATTTTGTTCTCGAACCGAGTCAGTTTCGGCACCTCGGAATTTTGTTAGAATTATATCCTGTTCCTCTTCATCAAGTTGATCTAACCTATTGATAAGTACATGGTTATTACTACGTAAAAAAAGAATTTTATATATTTTTCTTTAAAAAAATATGATAAAATTACAAAAATTATAATGCAATTTTTGCTATGGAAGAAATAGTGCTGTTATATATAGGATGTTTAGCGGAAAAGTGAAAAAGTCCAAGAAGAAGTCACCTTTGCTATGTTGAAGGAAAGAAAATTCTCTCATGTGAAATTATTGAAAAAATTGAGGAATGAACCAAATGACTGGAGAAATTATATAACAATGGATGGAAAGACTTATGTGGAGTTGGTAAAGTAAGTTTCCCGTTTATTGCAAAAACTGATACCGTTATGAGAAGAGCGATATCTACACACGAAAGACTCAGCTACCTAACGATTTCTTGCCACCGAAAGAAGCTTGAATGACATGGCATATTCAACTGTTATTTCTAAACCATGTCAGCAAAATAATCTTGGAAACCTGTGAGGCTATCCACAAAGTATTACAAAAATTCATAGAGTTATCCTCAACAACAGCAGGCAAAACTACGGTAATGTTCCAATGAATAGCTACAGTAGTCGGTTTGCACGTATCAATAAATTAGATCGTTAAGGTGCCCCCCACATAAACGCGATATGCGGTGCGGTACGTCAATGTGACAATTATCAACTTCAACTGAAGGCTAACACAAAACCAACTAAACGATATGACAACACAAGATCGCTACAATCGCACGAATTTATTTTCCAGTAAGGACAAAATGATCTCTTTTTATGTGTTTAATAGTTTGCGGCTGTCATCTTGACGCAACGCACCGCCCGTACCGCCGAAATCTCATTTACATGAGCATGAGCCACAGCCTTAATTGCAAGCATTTATCGCAGCATGTAAACCGGCCTTTAGTTTCACGACGCATGATCATTAAAATGACAAAATTCTTATTTATATTCAGAACGACCGAGTGGGAGGGAGTAGTGGAAACAACAGAATACCAACAGGCAAAAAGATATATTAAAAAGAAAAGAAAAAATTGTTATCTATGTCTATCAAGCCAGCCTCTAATGACAAAATAAATATGTATCTAACTTTCAAATGTATTCTGTTTGAAATGTCCAGAACAGTTTGTTCAAAATAAGCTCACCATTAACACAAATTTGTATACTTGCAGTATATTTTTAGGATAATTTATTATTTGCAATGAATTTTGTTGGCAATGTATATATACTGTTACGAAATTTACCAAGAGGAAACCACGGTAGCGAGGGTGCTAGTAGAACAACTATTCAGCAGGTTTGGCGTGCCGATGGAACTACATTCAGACCGGGGGCGTAACTTCGAATCGAATGTATTCCAGAAGGTCTGCACGATGTTGAGGATCAGGAAAACGAGAACAACACCATTACACCCACAGTCAGACGGAATAGTGGAAAGATTCAACAGGACCTTGGAACAACACCTATCCAAGGTCGTCAGCAATAACCAGCGTGATTGGGATGAGCATATTCCTCTATTCCTGTTGGCATATCGCTCGGCCATACATAATAGTACAGGCCTGTACCCCAGCCAGGGTCCTATTCGGAAAGGAGCTGCGATTACTCTGCATTTGGCTCCCCCGAAGAACCTTCCCAAAACATCGACGATTATGCCGGCCAGCTCCGACATAACATGCTGGCAATACACGAATTAGCCCCAACGCAGATGTTGGCCACCAGTGACCGGATGAAGACGCGATACGACCTCAAGGCCAATTCAGTCGGGTTCCAGGAGAGGGACAAAGTCTGGCTGTACAACCCCCAACGGAGCAAGGGTAACTCCCCAAAGCTTACACCCGCCTGGGATGGTCCATACGAGGTGGTCAAGAGACTTAATGACGTCGTCTACCGGATCCGTCGAAACCCCAAGGCTTAGTTGAAGGTGGTCCATTTAGATCGACTTGCTCCCTACCATGGAAAGAATGTTTCTGTTTGGGACGATCAGAATTAAAGGGGGGGGGGGCAATGTTACGAAATTTACCAAAGCCGACCCTGTTTCATTTCAGTACGACAACGATCGCTGGGATATAAAAAAAGCTAGAGGGATCGGGTGGGAGAAAAACTCATCTCGATCATAACTCGACAACTGTAAAATTGACACTGGATTATACTAGAGAATTCGACGCTGATTTTAAAAGGAGGACCCATCCTCGCAGCAGTTAGTTAGAAAGGACGATGAGCGTATATCGTAATGTTATTGTGAATCAGCTGTTCTGTATAATTTGATGCAAATAAAGTTCTAGAATAGTGAAAGTGAATATTAGTTTTATAATTTTAAATTGAACCCACGGACTATATTGCAATACTAATATACTTATATTATAATAAGTATAATTTGTGTGGGGTTGTTGATACACTTTAACATTTTCTTTAATCTAAAATATTTAACATTGTACATCAATTTCGAATTGTGATTATTTTATAATTTTAGATGAGGCACGTCTTAAAATTCAATCTTATTGACTAAATATAACCTTTTAGGTTAGTTACAAAATCGAGAACCGCCCTGTAAGCACAAACACCCAGCCAAGCAGCCGATCGAGATATGATGTCATCCGAGGTGATAAATAGAACAGAAACTGTAATTGTCAACAAGTCTTATTTTGTCCGTTGATATTGAATGTACGAATTGAATTTTATATCTTTGTTTTTAAATCAAATAAATATTTTTTAAAAACAGTTTTCGATTTGATCGGAAGTTTACTGGCGCAGTCATTTCGGATTTGAGTTTGGAAAACTTTCATTGTGAAGTTGTTTTTGTGAGTTTTAACTCTTAACGAACTCGACGAACTTACAAACTTTTCGTGCAGTGGAAACCTGAAATTTGGACTACCTTGGTTGCAGCCGTTTCAACGAACGAATATCGAAGACCCGGTGAGCCATCCATTGAATTTTCCTAATTTCTATCTCCCATTTTCATATCAGACAAAGTTTGACTTCACCAAATACCAAAGCAAATGACCTTGGTATTGTTAAGTGAATTGAATCATCAATTACGTTTCATATATTAATGAATATAATATCTTGAAACATAGTTTGCAGTAATTTTATGAATAAGAGAATTGTTTCACACAATTGCGTCTCAGATATTAATGCATATAATATTTCAGACATAATTCCGAGAATTTGAAGTTGATTGAACGTTGATTAATTTTAAATTGATTTTGAACATTTTTGAGTTTTGCTTAGTTAATAGGAACCATATTTTATCCATTTAATTTTAAGTTTAGCTTAGTATTTTCGAGCTTACAAAAAGTAGTATTAGTCCAGTTCATTAGGTAAAAATTCAAAATTGAGGATTTAATTAGAAACTTGGATAATTTAGTATTAGAAAGAGAAATCATGCCAAACGGACAAGATCCAGCAAATGTACCTATAAATTATCAGTTATTAAGATTGTATATTGATACTATACCAAATTTTGACGGAAATGATAACTGTACTTTAGAAATTTTCCTTGAACATTGTGAATATCTTATTGCAACCTATACTAACCCAAGAAATTTGCAAGATCCGATAAATGGATTTTTAATTAGAGCAGTAATCAGTAAATTATCAGGTAATGCTTTAGTATTGGTAGGCAGTAGACCAGAAATTAGAGATTGGAATGAACTTAAAAATCTCCTTCGATTAACATTTGGAGATCAACGTAACTTAGATTGTCTTGTACAAGAAATGATCATTATGAAACCTAATAAAAATGAAAATTTTGTAAATTTTGGACAACGTTTACAACGTTGTAGAAGCCTCATTGCCTCGAAATTAAAATCTATGAATTTACCTCTTGCAGAATGTACTTTCAAAATTAAAAATTATGATGAACTTGCTCTAAAAACTTTTGTTAGAGGTTTATCAGGTAGAATTCAAGATATGGTTAGGCTTAGAAACCCTGATAGTCTTGAAGTTGCAATAGGTTACGTGATTGAAGAAGAAAATTTTATTTTAGCTCAGAAGCAAGGTAATTATTTACAAAATTCATTTGTTGTAAATAAACCAAATATACCGAGACCTGTTTCCATAAATCAAGGAACAAATCAATTACCTTTCACTGGCTTTAGACCGAATTTCATCAGTAACCAAATTCAACATTTTCCTAGGCCTAATTTCAATAATTTTCCGAGACCCAATTTTTATCAGTTCACTCCTCCTCTAAATTTTAACATGCCAAATTTTAATAATAACAGTCAAATATTCAGGCCTCGTTTCCCAGTAAATGAACATTTGAAACGAGACGTTTTCAAACCAACTGGTCAAGTTCCAAAAAATAAACCTGAACCTATGTCTACTACTAGTAGAATTCCTACTATACAGCAAAGCCAACGTAGAAACTTTTTCCGACCAACTGGCCCAAGAAATTTTGATTTTCAAGAACTCCATAATATGGAAATGTCGAATTTTATACCTTCTACGTCAGATTTTGATAACTATGACTATAATGCCTCTGGGAACACAAATTATTATCCAAACGATTATCTTGACTATTCCAATGAACTATCTGAACCAACTGAAACCGATCAAGTTGTAAATCAAAATTATGTAAGCGAAGAAGAAACTATTCCCGAAGAAAATTTTACTCAGGCTCCAACCCAAACAAATCTAACATAATAAATTTAAATCATTTATTAGATGAATTACCTTATCTTTATATTCCTGAATTAAATGCAAAATTTCTATTGGATACAGGTAGTTCCCGTAGTTTAATTAGTACGAAGCTAGCATATACATTTTTCCAGGAACATATCTTGAAAGAAAATTTTCATATCCAAACTTCTCATGATATTAGTTTTCACGACGAAGTATTAATAATTCCGATTTTTGAAACTTTTCAGTGTGATGCTTTTCATAAATTTTATGTTTTTGACTTTAATAAAAAATATGATGGTTTAATTGGTATGGACCTTCTTCACCAACTTCAAGCCATAGTAGACATTCATAATAAACAGTTTAATCACCCCTACTACTCGTATTCCCATATATTATTCGGAAGTTTCAAAAACTCCTACAAAAAAATTCTTAAAATGCAACCACAGTATAATAGTTCCCCCAAGGACTGAACAAATTGTTAAAATTCCAGTTTGTTATGAAAGTCGATTAGGTATTTTAGAACAAACAAATTTCGGTAAAGACGTTGTAACTCCAGAAGCAGTAGTAAACATCAAAGACTACTATGCCACAACAACCATTCTGAATCCTAATATTAACCCTGTTAAAATTGACATATGTGAATCTTTCAATATTGAGTTAATTAATCCCAATGAAGTCTACTTCACTGATAATATCTATGAACCACCAAAACTGACAAAACAACAGGACAATTTACTTAAAGCCAACTTAAAAAATATAAAACTAGAACATTGTAACAAAGAAGAACGAGAAGCCTTACGTAAACTTTGCTATGAATTTCGAGATATTTTTTATTGCGAAGACATTCCTTTAAGTTTTACAAATGAAATAACTCATAAAATAAATTTGACTGATGAAACACCTGTATTTACAAAATCTTACCGTTTCCCAGAAATTCATAAAAATGAAGTCAAAATTCAAATTAATAAAATGTTAGAGCAAGGTATTATTAAACACTCTACGTCTCCATGGAGCAGTCCAATTTGGATTGTACCGAAAAAATTAGATAACTCAGGAAGACAAAAATGGCGTATAGTTATTGACTACCGAAAGTTAAATGACAAAACCATTAATGACAAATACCCACTACCCCAAATTACAGAACTCCTTGACAAGTTAGGCCGTGCAAACTATTTCACTACTTTGGATCTGGCATCCGGTTATCACCAAATTGAAATTGACAAAAACGATATCCCAAAAACAGCTTTTTCAACCCTTAATGGACATTTTGAATTTATAAGGATGCCTTTCGGACTAAAAAATGCACCCTCGACTTTCCAAAGGGTTATGGATAATGTATTACGAGGACTAAATAACGAAATTTGTATAACATACTTAGACGACATTTTAACTTTCAGTACTTCCTTACAAGAGCACATTGTCCGACTTAGAAAAGTTTTTCAGAGACTTCGAAATGCAAACTTGAAAATTCAATTAGATAAAAGTGAATTCCTTAAGAAAACAGTTAATTACCTTGGTCATGTAATAACCCCAGACGGTGTGAAACCTAATCCTGACAAAATTTTGGCAGTTCAAAACTTTCCAATTCCGAAAACCCAGACAGAAATAAAATCATTTCTTGGATTACTCGGTTATTACCGCCGTTTCATAAAAGACTTTGCAAAGATCACAAAACCCCTTACATCTTGTCTTAAAAAGAATGCCAAAATCATTCATGACACCAAGTTTATTGAGTCCTTTGAAATTTGTAAGAAGATTTTATGTAATGACCCCGTACTCCAATATCCTGACTTTTCTAAGAATTTCATACTTACAACAGATGCATCAGATGTAGCCCTAGGTGCTGTTCTCAGCCAAGGACCTATTGGATCCGATCGACCAATTGCCTATGCATCTCGAACATTAAATGAAACCGAAAGAAAATATAGTACTATTGAAAAGGAAACCCTTGCAATAGTATGGGCGTGTTCTTATATAAAAATAAAAATATAAGGTCTGAAACCTTATATTTTTGGGAGACCCTTTACGATTTATTCTGATTGCCGCCCTTTAATTTGGCTTTTTAACATCAAAGAACCCAATTCCAAACTTGTTAGATGGCGACTGAAACTCGCTGAGTATGATTACAAAATTGTTTACAAAAAAGGCAAACTTAATACTAATGCAGATGCCCTTTCCCGAATAAATTTAAACATGCACGAAACTGAATCAGTAATTAACAATCCAGGTGACGTAAATCAAACAACTTTAGAGTACTTAAGACAATACGCTTCGAACCCAGACAATTTTCGAGACCCTGAAAATGAACTTAGAACAAATACTTCAGTTCAACAAAATACTAATCACTCAAGAAGTTCATCTTCTACTAACAGCTCTGATAATGAAACCCCACACTCTATGTCTTTCGAACATGAAAATGATGGAATCCCTATTCTAGATGAAATTATTAATAATAAATCCAAACAAATTCACGTATATAAACATAATCTTGATAAATTTTCGATCAAGTATCAAAGTTGTGGAAGAAATAAAATTATTACCGTAAAAACTCCTTTGCAAGATACTGAAATAAATGTTTTCGAATTTTTAAGAGATTATCTTAAACCCAATTCAACATATTACATATATTTTCATGATAGAGATTTTATTCCTATCTTTAGTAGAGTTTATTCTGAAAAATTCGACAGACAAAACTTGAGACTTATTATGTGTTCTAAACTGGTAAATACAGTGACTGACATTGGAGAACAACTAACTTTAATTAAAAATCACCATGAAGGAAAAACTAATCACCGTGGAATTGACGAGACTTATTCATGTTTAAAAAGAAATTATTATTGGACTAAAATGAAAACAACTATTCAAAAATTTATAAATTCATGTGAAATTTGTCAGAGAGCAAAATACTCTGGCAAAAATCCCTATGTACCTCTTATTCTTACAGAAACGCCTTCAAAACCTTTCGAATTAGTACATATAGACGTATTTTATTATAACACAAATAACTATTTAACAATTGTTGACTCATTTTCAAAATTCGCCCAAGTTATACCCATTACAGGAAAAACTGCTGTAAATATATGTGACGGACTTATAAAGTACTTTACAAATTTTGGTGTTCCTCAAAAATTAGTGTCAGATAGTGGACGAGAGTTTAATAACGAGACCGTTAAAGAACTTATGAAACTTCACAAAATAACAATTCATTTTACTACCCCAGCTCATCATGAATCAAACAGCATAGTAGAGCGATTCCATTCAACCCTTATTGAGCATCTGAGAATACTTCAAGAAACAAATCCTAGTGAAACAGACTTGATTAACTATGCGGTGCTAGGTTACAACAATTCGATTCATAGTTCGACTGGATTCACCCCTTTTGAACTCGTTTTTGGTCATACAAACTCAAGATCCCCTGATGAAATATTTATTCCCAAAGAAGCTTACACAAATTACGTTCAAAATCATAAACAAAAACTTATACAAGTATACGAAAACGTTCATAATAAGTTAGAAACAGGTAAAAAGAAAGTTTTAGCAAAAACCAATATTAACGGTGACAAAAACGTTCAATTTAAGCTTAATCAAACAGTATATAAAAAGAACCCAAAAACTAACCGAAACAAAAAACATAACAAATTTCTTGGACCTTATGTCATTACTAAAATGTTAGAACATAATAAAGTTGAAATTAAAAATCCTAAAAACAAAATAGAAATCATTCATATAAAAGAACTAAGAAAACCCCCTTTATTACAGGATCAAAATGAAAGTCACCCTCCTGAGCATCCTACTAGTAGCACTGGTGCAAGCACAGGACATCAAAGTGATGAAACTTGATGATTCCCCAGGAATTCTTCCCTTTAAGTTAGGCACAAATCGTATTATATCAAGCAAACATGTTTTTCTACATGAAGTTGACTTAAACACTCTTGAAATAAGTGTTAATAATTTACTGAAAAATTACAAAGATTTAAACACAACATTGACTAATAGTAACCTCATTTACAGAATAATTTTATTTACGAACTATAATCACTTAAAACCTCTAATGGATGAAATAATGCTTAAATTAAACAATGTTTTTATTAACAACAATTCAAGAATTAAACGTGGTTTAATTAATTTTGGGGGCACTGTTCAAAAATGGCTTTGGGGAACCCTTAGTGCTGATGATGGTGAACGTTATGATAAAGCAATAACCATATTAAAACAAAATCAACAAAAAATTGTCAATCACGTAAATGAACAAATCTCGCTGTCCAAACAACTTATCAGTAAATATTCAAAAGATATTGAAACAATAACCAAAAACCAAAAGAAAATTTCTGAATATATAGAATCATATATGCCGTATGTGGAAAATGCAACTGATCAATTTTATCAATATACTTCTTATTTAACTATGATTGAACAAATATTCATTAATGCTCACATGACAATTACGTTTTTGGATAATCTCGAAAATGCTATAATGTTTGCTAAACTGCATACAATCCACCCAGATATATTATCAACTCAAAATTTACATGAAATTCTTGAGGAACTTAAAAGTCATCATAACAGTAATGAATTATTGAAAATAAGCTTACACTCTTGGTATTCGGTGATACAAACTAATTGTTATTTCCAAAAATCAAAAATTATTTTCACAATTGAAATTCCAATTGCCAATCCAAAACTATTTCAATATTTTCAACTTTTTCCTATACCAACAAAGGACTTTAAAATAATAATCCCTTCTAAACCATTCCTGGCTCTAGAAGATAACGAATTTCAATATATGGCTCAACCATGTTATAAAATTGAAGAAACATTCATATGTGAACAAGAAGAATTAAAAACCGATATTCTAAATGATTGCATCGCCTCTTTAATTCAAGACAAAAAGACTCGATGTAAACAAAGTCCAATTGTAGTTCCCAAATTAATATTCAATAAAGTCAACGACCAGTTCATCATAGTGATTTCCCAAGAAGAAATTAAACTCAAATCAAATTGCCCAGATCAAAGCTACCTCATTGTTCAAGGTAATGTCATTATCCAAGTACCACCTAATTGTACAATCAAATATGGCAACTTCAAATTTGGCACGTATCAAGAAAGTTCTTTTGGTAAACCATTAATATTACCAAAACTAATTAATGGATCCACAATAATTGAATTATCACATAATCGCCCCTTAAATATTGATGATATCCCATTGGAAGAAATTCATTCATTAAAAAGAAACATAGAAGCAACACATCAATTATCTATAATGGATATAGATAACATGAATCAAAGTAATTGGTTATTATGGTTCATACTTTGTGCAGTCCTAGTGATCTCAGCATATTTCCTTATTTCCAAGATAAAAATTGTGAAACAAATATTATTTTCACAATTACCAGTCAGTGTCAAGAAAGAAGAAAATTCTGAACCTTCGGTCCTGTTTGATCCCGAAGTCCAGATTTAGGGGGGAAGAGTTACAAAATCGAGAACCGCCCTGTAAGCACAAACACCCAGCCAAGCAGCCGATCGAGATATGATGTCATCCGAGGTGATAAATAGAACAGAAACTGTAATTGTCAACAAGTCTTATTTTGTCCGTTAATATTGAATGTACGAATTGAATTTTATATCTTTGTTTTTAAATCAAATAAATATTTTTTAAAAACAGTTTTCGATTTGATCGGAAGTTTACTGGCTATTTATTTTTATATCACCAGCCAAGTGTTAAACTAGAAAATTACGTCTTATTTTTGGTATATGGAAAATTTTTAAATAGCATATAAAAATTTTCTAATATAAATGTATTCAAAAAAATTATCCACAATATTAGGGTGTTTCAAATTCAAGACACTTTTTTTATCAATGAATTTTTTTTGCTTTCTATTTTGAAAAAAAAACATACTATTGTGACAAATAAATATGTTTAATTAAATATAAGATTCATTATTTCCGTCATTACATAACAATATACTCATCTAGTATCTAAATTCTGGCATTCGTATTTTGATTTATACAAAAATATAGGATTTTATACAAACCTTCTTAAAATAGCAGCTTGTGTTTTTCTGTCAGATAAATTTTCAATTTCGACACATAATTTATGAAACCAAACCATTGGGCAATGTTCGCAGGATGTTACTGCTTGTCTCGGCCTTGATTCGGCATTTAGAAAAGCTTGAGTAATTGCTGCAAAACAATGATTTTTATAAATTTACGATTTTACGATTGTATTTATAGTTGTCAGATCATAGAACATTATAACTTTTTACCTGCACAAGCATCTGAAGCTATAGATGAAGATTCGCACTTGAATATGTAGCCAACATGAACTTCGCTATTGTTTACTTCTTTACAAATGAAGCCGAAGTGTTCTGGACTCGAATTTCCCTAAAACAACATTTTATCACAATTTCTTAGAAAATAAATTATTTATGCAATCAAATGCTTTCTATTGACGATTTATTTAATTAACAGTGATTTTGAAGAGAACAAAAATGAAGAAATATCAATTAAAAAAATGTCAGCAGGCAGAAGTTTACCAAGGCTACCGTCAACAAATATGGATAAACTTACTAAAAACGAACTAGAGTCCTTGAAAAAAAAAACGTAATCTACAGTAATGTGAAAGTAAGGCATTATTCAAGAACCGGGAAAATAATTATCAAAGTAAGTGGATATTAACAAAACCTAATCCTCAAATGCAGATTACAAGATGATTGGGAAATCATAAAATATTGCAGGCGACAATCCAAACAAAAGGAACACAAAAAACAAGTAGAAATCAATATCAGGAAAATGCTTAAGCACCTTACACAAAGAGATACAGAATCAAGTGTTAGAACTTTAATATCTTACTTAAGAGACAAGAAGTGAGCATAAGGAATGATTTTCGAAAAAAAATAATAACTAGTTTTATGAGTTACAGAAAGAAATATGGCGCTTCATAAGGACAGCGAGAAGGAACGTAGGAATTGATAGACAAGCATACTTGGATAGACTACTGTATATATATATATATATATATATATATATATATATATATATATATATATATATATATATATATATATATATATATATATATATATAGATATATATTTGTTTTTAAGTTCTCGCGGGCACTAAATGTATTAGATGGTTTCCGGGAATTCATCCGCGTAGTTGATAACTGATCCCTGCCGGGATAGATGGTAAAATGACGACGTTTCAGCAGAGTCACATCTGCCCTCTTCAGGTCGGTTCGCATAATTCTCGTAGCCTTCTGCTTTCGCTTCTAGTTACTCGAATACTGAGATTTTTAGGAGCACGCACGGTGTTATATAGTCGCGGCTCGGCGCCTATCGGTTGGCACCGTGAACGGCTGCGTGTGATTGGCCCTTGGCGCTCAGTGGCCACGACTCCCGCTTGGTGATTAGTTATGTCCGGTTGAGTTGTTGTAGGACGGGTCCGGGCCGGTACGGTGTTTAATAGAATTTTCCAACAATTCGATAAGTTCTGGATTTCATTCCGTGCGTTTAGACTGTGAGGCTTCTTCGCTATTTAAATTGCCTCTCTTACGAGTCTTGATTTCGGGTGTTCTATATTTGCCAGTACTCTGGTGTTCTCAAAGTCTATTCGGTGTGACATCGTGGTGGCGTGTTCCGCAATGGATGTTGTTTTTTCCGGCTTTTTTTATAGCATTCTGGTGTTCATCCGTCTAGCTTGAATTCTTCTGTTAGTTTGCCCCACATAGGTTTTATGACAGTCTGCACATGGAATCTCGTACACTCCCTGTTGTTCTAAAGGGATCCTCGTATTCGGAGTCCTCAACACCGTGCTTATTTTTCTGTCTGTATTGAAAATCTCAGTATTCGAGTAACTAGAAGCGAAAGCAGAAGGCTACGAGAATTATGCGAACCGACCTAAAGAGGGCAGATGTGACTCTGCCGAAACGTCGTCATTTTACCACCGATCCCGGCAGGGATCAGTTATCAATTATTTAGTGCCCGCGAGAACTTAAAAACAAATATAGTGAATCTCTACGGGGAGAATACTTTTCATTTGTGTAAAACATTTGAGAAATTACGCGCGGAAAGAAGCAAACTTTTGTGCGATCTCCATTTTTTACAACGATGCCGCGATGAAGGAGTTATTTCGAAAAACATGACGGTAAAGTTCTGGAAGACAACAGAAAAAAAACACAGAATATCTTATGGAAAGCTAGTTGTGCCCTACTTCGGGAAGCCATACGTGATGTCAGAAGGGATTTGGATGTTCTTAATACTAAACGCTTAGATATCCACCTACAGGTAAGCAATACACTCCACCCGATAATATGGGATAAATTCGATGAAATTTGCGAATTTAGGGCCGAAACGAATGCAGAGTTGACAACAATGCAACAACAGACAAAATTTAACAAATTGAAGCTCCAACAGAAGCCAAAAACGATTTTTTCTCGGAAAATAACGGTCACAGTCTAACCTCAAGGCAACTGGAAACGAATACAACCGTTTATAACTAATCTTCGGTCCAATTGAACTCTACCTCGATGGGCGTGTTGGCTAAGGGATTCAATTACGCTATTGCTCCCTCTCACATACCAACAGAGAGCATAATATGTGGCGTGGAAACAGCAGTTTCAAAATTAGATGCGAACACCGCTGAAATAATTAGACAAGATGTGTCACATGTTCTAAGAAAGTCTAAACCTCCCAAAAGGAACCTGTGTGAAAAGTCATCGAGATGTCCGAAATTCTATGGGTTGCCAAAAGTACATAAAGAAGGTGCACCTTTGAGGCCAATAGTAAGTTCAATTGGATCCCCAACACAACAGCTAGCCAAATACCTAGCCCAACAACTTCAACCGTTTGCAGAGGGGGCAGACTCATATGTCAAAAATTCGACACATTTCATCGAAATACTTAGAAAAACGGTTTTACAACCTGAGTGTCTTCTTGTCAGTTTTGACGTAATGTCCCTTTTCACCAACATCCCTATGGACGAAGCCTTGGATATCATTATAGAAAAATACAAACCACCTCAACACCTTGTAGACTTAACAAGGCACTGTCTGATGAACACCTAATTTGTTTACGAGAACCAACGATACAAACAAGTGGAAGGAGCTCCAATGGGATGGCCATTCTCACCAGTTATAGCGAACCTTTTTATGGAGAGCTTTGAGGAGTTGGCACTAAGAACAGCAACTCTTAAACCCAGTTTATGGTTGCGATATGTGGATGATACTTTTGTGATTTGGCCTCACGGGAGAGAACACCTCAACACATTTTTAGACCACATGAATGGCATCCATCACAAAATAAAATTCACCATGGAGGTTGAAGCCAATAATCAACTGCCATTCCTTGATGTTCTCATAAATAGGAAGCAAGATGGAACCCTTGGCCATACGGTATATAGGAAAGCAACTCACACCAACAGATACCTTCATGCTAATTCTCATCACCACCCAGTCCAACTACAAGCCGTCGTCAAAACTTTAGTAACCAGATCACAAAGACTAGCTGACCAGGACAACATCAAACAGAAAATGGACAGTTTAAAAACAGCTCTGAAACAAAACGGATTTACAGACCGAAATACTCAAAGAGCCCTAAAGTCAAAACCGAGACGAATAGATGAGGAACATGAGACACCAATAACCAAGGCTTATTTACCTTATGTCAAGGGTACCACGGACAGTATTGCAAGAATTCTACGGAGACACAATATCGATACTATTTTCAATACAGACAGAAAAATAAGCACGGTGTTGAGGACTCCGAAGACGAGGATCCCTTTAGAACAACAGGGAGTGTACGAGATTCCATGTGCAGACTGTCATAAAACCAAAGTGGGGCGAACTAACAGAAGAATTCAAGCTAGACCTGATGAACACCAGAATGCTATAAGAAAGCAGGAAAAAACAACATCCATTGCGGAACACGCCACCACGACGTCACACCGAATAGACTTTGAGAACACCAGAGTACTGGCAAATATAGAAGACCCGAAATCAAGACTCGTAAGAGAGGCAATTGAAATAGCGAAGAGGCCTCACACTCTAAACGCACGCAACGAAATCCAGAACTTATCGAATTGTTGGAAAATTCTATTAAACACCGTACCGGCCCAGACCCGTCCTATAACAACTCAACCGGACATAACTAATCACCAAGCGGGAGGCGTGGCCACTGAGCGCCAAGGGCCAATCACACGCAGCCGTTCACGGTGCCAACCGATAGGCGCCGAGCCGCGACTATATAACACCATGCGCGCTCCTGAAAATCTCAGTATTCGCGTAACTAGAAGCGAAAGCAGAAGGCTACGAGAATTATGCGAACCGACCTGAAGAGGGCAGATGTGACTCTGCCGAAACGTCGTCATTTTACCATCGATCCCGGCAGGGATCAGTTATCAACTACGCGGATGAATTCCCGGAAACCACGTAGGAATTGATAGACAAGCATACTTGGATAGACTACTGTATATATATATATATATATATATATATATATATATATATATATATATATATATAGATATATATTTGTTTTTAAGTTCTCGCGGGCACTAAATGTATTAGATGGTTTCCGGGAATTCATCCGCGTAGTTGATAACTGATCCCTGCCGGGATAGATGGTAAAATGACGACGTTTCAGCAGAGTCACATCTGCCCTCTTCAGGTCGGTTCGCATAATTCTCGTAGCCTTCTGCTTTCGCTTCTAGTTACTCGAATACTGAGATTTTTAGGAGCACGCACGGTGTTATATAGTCGCGGCTCGGCGCCTATCGGTTGGCACCGTGAACGGCTGCGTGTGATTGGCCCTTGGCGCTCAGTGGCCACGACTCCCGCTTGGTGATTAGTTATGTCCGGTTGAGTTGTTGTAGGACGGGTCCGGGCCGGTACGGTGTTTAATAGAATTTTCCAACAATTCGATAAGTTCTGGATTTCATTCCGTGCGTTTAGACTGTGAGGCTTCTTCGCTATTTAAATTGCCTCTCTTACGAGTCTTGATTTCGGGTGTTCTATATTTGCCAGTACTCTGGTGTTCTCAAAGTCTATTCGGTGTGACATCGTGGTGGCGTGTTCCGCAATGGATGTTGTTTTTTCCGGCTTTTTTTATAGCATTCTGGTGTTCATCCGTCTAGCTTGAATTCTTCTGTTAGTTTGCCCCACATAGGTTTTATGACAGTCTGCACATGGAATCTCGTACACTCCCTGTTGTTCTAAAGGGATCCTCGTATTCGGAGTCCTCAACACCGTGCTTATTTTTCTGTCTGTATTGAAAATCTCAGTATTCGAGTAACTAGAAGCGAAAGCAGAAGGCTACGAGAATTATGCGAACCGACCTAAAGAGGGCAGATGTGACTCTGCCGAAACGTCGTCATTTTACCACCGATCCCGGCAGGGATCAGTTATCAATTATTTAGTGCCCGCGAGAACTTAAAAACAAATATAGTGAATCTCTACGGGGAGAATACTTTTCATTTGTGTAAAACATTTGAGAAATTACGCGCGGAAAGAAGCAAACTTTTGTGCGATCTCCATTTTTTACAACGATGCCGCGATGAAGGAGTTATTTCGAAAAACATGACGGTAAAGTTCTGGAAGACAACAGAAAAAAAACACAGAATATCTTATGGAAAGCTAGTTGTGCCCTACTTCGGGAAGCCATACGTGATGTCAGAAGGGATTTAGATGTTCTTAATACTAAACGCTTAGATATCCACCTACAGGTAAGCAATACACTCCACCCGATAATATGGGATAAATTCGATGAAATTTGCGAATTTAGGGCCGAAACGAATGCAGAGTTGACAACAATGCAACAACAGACAAAATTTAACAAATTGAAGCTCCAACAGAAGCCAAAAACGATTTTTTCTCGGAAAATAACGGTCACAGTCTAACCTCAAGGCAACTGGAAACGAATACAACCGTTTATAACTAATCTTCGGTCCAATTGAACTCTACCTCGATGGGCGTGTTGGCTAAGGGATTCAATTACGCTATTGCTCCCTCTCACATACCAACAGAGAGCATAATATGTGGCGTGGAAACAGCAGTTTCAAAATTAGATGCGAACACCGCTGAAATAATTAGACAAGATGTGTCACATGTTCTAAGAAAGTCTAAACCTCCCAAAAGGAACCTGTGTGAAAAGTCATCGAGATGTCCGAAATTCTATGGGTTGCCAAAAGTACATAAAGAAGGTGCACCTTTGAGGCCAATAGTAAGTTCAATTGGATCCCCAACACAACAGCTAGCCAAATACCTAGCCCAACAACTTCAACCGTTTGCAGAGGGGGCAGACTCATATGTCAAAAATTCGACACATTTCATCGAAATACTTAGAAAAACGGTTTTACAACCTGAGTGTCTTCTTGTCAGTTTTGACGTAATGTCCCTTTTCACCAACATCCCTATGGACGAAGCCTTGGATATCATTATAGAAAAATACAAACCACCTCAACACCTTGTAGACTTAACAAGGCACTGTCTGATGAACACCTAATTTGTTTACGAGAACCAACGATACAAACAAGTGGAAGGAGCTCCAATGGGATGGCCATTCTCACCAGTTATAGCGAACCTTTTTATGGAGAGCTTTGAGGAGTTGGCACTAAGAACAGCAACTCTTAAACCCAGTTTATGGTTGCGATATGTGGATGATACTTTTGTGATTTGGCCTCACGGGAGAGAACACCTCAACACATTTTTAGACCACATGAATGGCATCCATCACAAAATAAAATTCACCATGGAGGTTGAAGCCAATAATCAACTGCCATTCCTTGATGTTCTCATAAATAGGAAGCAAGATGGAACCCTTGGCCATACGGTATATAGGAAAGCAACTCACACCAACAGATACCTTCATGCTAATTCTCATCACCACCCAGTCCAACTACAAGCCGTCGTCAAAACTTTAGTAACCAGATCACAAAGACTAGCTGACCAGGACAACATCAAACAGAAAATGGACAGTTTAAAAACAGCTCTGAAACAAAACGGATTTACAGACCGAAATACTCAAAGAGCCCTAAAGTCAAAACCGAGACGAATAGATGAGGAACATGAGACACCAATAACCAAGGCTTATTTACCTTATGTCAAGGGTACCACGGACAGTATTGCAAGAATTCTACGGAGACACAATATCGATACTATTTTCAATACAGACAGAAAAATAAGCACGGTGTTGAGGACTCCGAAGACGAGGATCCCTTTAGAACAACAGGGAGTGTACGAGATTCCATGTGCAGACTGTCATAAAACCAAAGTGGGGCGAACTAACAGAAGAATTCAAGCTAGACCTGATGAACACCAGAATGCTATAAGAAAGCAGGAAAAAACAACATCCATTGCGGAACACGCCACCACGACGTCACACCGAATAGACTTTGAGAACACCAGAGTACTGGCAAATATAGAAGACCCGAAATCAAGACTCGTAAGAGAGGCAATTGAAATAGCGAAGAGGCCTCACACTCTAAACGCACGCAACGAAATCCAGAACTTATCGAATTGTTGGAAAATTCTATTAAACACCGTACCGGCCCAGACCCGTCCTATAACAACTCAACCGGACATAACTAATCACCAAGCGGGAGGCGTGGCCACTGAGCGCCAAGGGCCAATCACACGCAGCCGTTCACGGTGCCAACCGATAGGCGCCGAGCCGCGACTATATAACACCATGCGCGCTCCTGAAAATCTCAGTATTCGCGTAACTAGAAGCGAAAGCAGAAGGCTACGAGAATTATGCGAACCGACCTGAAGAGGGCAGATGTGACTCTGCCGAAACGTCGTCATTTTACCATCGATCCCGGCAGGGATCAGTTATCAACTACGCGGATGAATTCCCGGAAACCATCTAAAACATATATATATATATATATATATATATGTTACTTCTGATGTTCTCACGAGTATGAAATGTAATTGACTGTTCTCAGGAATCTCGTGTGTTTCTCTTGTTTGTCTTAGAAAAGACACTTATTTTTTGTACTACGCTTAGTGAGTGACAACATCAGTAATCCCGAAGAAGATGAGGTCTCATTGAAACGTCGAAAAAGTGTCTTCCTAAGACAAACAAGAGAAACACACGAGATTCCCGAGAACAGTCAATTACATATATACATATAAATATATATATATATATATATATATATATATATATATATATATATTTGTTTTTAAGTTTTCGCGGGCACTAAATGTTTTAGGTGGTTTCCGGGAATTCATCCGCGTACTTGATAACTGATCCCTGCCGGGATCGATGGTAAAATGAGGACGTTTCGGCAGAGTCACATCTGCCCTCTTCAGGTCGGTTCGCATAATTCTCGTAGCCTTCTGTTTTCGCTTCTAGTTACTCGAATACTAAGATTTTCTGAAGCGAGCGCGCTGTTATATAGTCGCGGCCCGGCGCCCATCGGTTGACATCGTGAACGGCTGCGTGTGATTGGCCCTTGGCGCTCAGTGGGCACGGCTCCATCCTGCTGATTTGTTATCTCCGGTTGAGTTGTTATTGGACGGGTCCGGGCCGGTACGGTGTTTAATAGGATTTTCCAACAATTCGATAAGTTCTGAATTTCATTGCGTGCGTTTAGACTGTGAGGTCTCTTCGCTATTTCAATTGCCTCTCTTACGAGTCTTGATTTCGGGTGTTCTATATTTGCCAGTACTCTGGTGTTCTCAAAGTCTATTCGGTGTGACATCGCGGTGGCGTGTTCCGCAATGGATGTTGTTTTTTCCTGCTTTCTTACAGCGTTCTGGTGTTCATCACGTCTAACTTGAATTCTTCTATTAGTTTGCCCCACATAGGTTTTATGACAGTCTGCACATGGAATCTTGTACACCCCCTGTTGTTCTAAAGGGATCCTCGTCTTCGGAGTCCTCAACACCGTGCTTATTTTTCTGTCTGTATTGAAAATAGTATCGATATTGTGTCTCCGTAGAATTCTTGCAATAATGTCCGTGGTCCCCTTGACATACGGTAAATAAGCCTTGGTTATTGGTGTCTCATTCTCCTCGTCTGTTTGTCTCGGTTTTGACTTTAGGGCTTTTTGTATATTTGGGTCTGTAAATCCGTTTTGTCTCAGAGCTGTTTTTAAACTGTCCATTTCCTGTTTGATGTTATCCTGGTCAGCTAGCCTTTGTGATCTGGTTACTAAAGTCTTGACGACGGCTTGTAGTTGGGCTGGATGGTGATGAGAATTAGCATGAAGGTATCTGTTGGTGTGAGTTGCTTTCCTATACACTGCATGGCCAAGGGTTCCATCTTGCTTCCTATTTATGAGAACATCAAGGAATGGCAGTTGATTGTTGGCTTCAACCTCCATGGTAAATTTTATTTTGTGATGGATGCCATTAAGGTGGTCTAAAAAAGTATTGAGGTGTTCCCTCCCATGAGGCCAAATCACAAATGTATCATCCACATATCGCAACCACAAACTGGGTTTAAGAGTTGTTGTCCTTAGTGCCAACTCCTCAAAGTTCTCCATAAAAAGGTTCGCTATAACTGGTGAGAGTGGCGATCCCATTGGAGCTCCTTCCACTTGTTTGTATCGTTGGTTCTCGTAAACAAAATAGGTGTTCATCAGACAGTGCCTTGTTAAGTCTACAAGGTGTTGAGGTGGTTTGTATTTTTCTATAATGATATCCAAGGCTTCGTCGATAGGGATGTTGGTGAAAAGGGACACTACGTCAAAACTTATAAGAAGACTCTGGTTGTAAGACCGTTTTTCTAAGAATTTCGATGAAATGTGTCGAATTTTTTACATATGAATCTGCCCCCTCTGCAAACGGTTGAAGTTGTTGGGCTAGGTGTTTGGCTAGGAGTTGTGTTGGGGATCCAACTGAGCTTACTATTGGCCTCAAAGGTGCACCTTCTTTATGTACTTTTGGCAACCCATAGAATTTCGGACATCTCGATGACTTTTCACGCGGAATGAGTTGCAGTTGGAGATTTTTGTCGATCCTACTTGCTTGGATTTTGGCCTTGGTTGTTTTCTCTAGATAAGTTGGTGGGTCAGTAGTAATTTGTTTATATGCTGTATCTTATAGCAATATTTGAATTTTGTTTGAATAATCCGCTGTATCTAAAATTACAGTCGCATTTCCTTTATCAGCAGGTAGAATGACAATGTCCTTGTTGAGGCGCAGTTGTTTCAAGGCCTCATTTTCTTCTATAGATAGGTTCCTTTTGGGTGGTTTAGACTTTCTTAGAACATGTGACACATCTTGTCTAATTATTTCAGCGGTGTTCGCATCTAATTTTGAAACTGCTGTTTCCACGCCACATATTATGCTCTCTGTTGGTATGTGAGAGGGAGCAATGGCGTAATTGAATCCCTTAGCCAACACGCCAATCGAGGAAGTGTTCAATTGGACCGAAGATAAGTTATAAACGGTTTTATTCGTTTCCAATTGCCGTTAGGTCAGACTGTGACCGTTTTTTCCGAGACAAATTCGTTTTTGGGCTTCTGTTGGAGCTTCAATTTGTTAAATTTTGCCTGTTGTTGCATTGTTGTTAACACTGCATTGGTTTCGGCCCTAAATTCGCTAATCTCATCGAATTTATCCCATATTATCGGGTGGAGTGTATTGCTTACCTGTAGGTGGATATCTAGGAGTTTAGTATTAAGAACATCCAAATCTCTTCTGACATCACGTATGGCTTCCCTAAGTAGGGCACAACTAGCTTTTCATAAGATATTCTGTGTTTTTCTGTTGTTCTTCCAGAACTTTACCGTCATGTTTTTCGGAATAACTCCTTCATCGCGGCAACGTTGTAAAAAATGAAGATCGCACAAAAGTTTGCTTCTATTCGCGCGTAATTTCTCAAATGTTTTACACAAATGAAAAGTATTCTCCCCGTAGAGATTCACTATATTTGTTTTTAAGTTTTCGCGGGCACTAAATGTTTTAGGTGGTTTCCGGGAATTCATCCGCGTAGTTGATAACTGATCCCTGCCGGGATCGATGGTAAAATGACGACGTTTCGGCAGAGTCACATCTGCCCTCTTCATGTCGGTTCGCATAATTCTCGTAGCCTTCTGCTTTCGCTTCTAGTTACTCGAATACTAACTAGAAGCGAAAGCAGAAGGCTACGAGAATTATGCGAACCGACCTGAAGAGGGCAGATGTGACTCTGCCGAAACGTCGTCATTTTAGCAGGGATCAGTTATCAACTACGCGGATGAATTCCCGGAAACCACCTAAAACATTTAGTGCCCGCGAAAACTTAAAAACAAAATATATATATATATATATATATATATATATATATATATATATATGCAGAAGTGCAACCAACGCTGAGAGAACCAGAGACACCGGAAATTATTACAAATTAAGAAACAATAATTAAGGATCGGAAGTAGAGGAAGCACATTACTAATTCATAAAATTTTAAAACATAATACAGTAGAAATGGAGAGCTTGCATATTAATACTGCAGTCTAAGCTGAGCCATAAAATAGAAATCTATTTATGTCAATTAGCTGTACGTCCTTTTTGATTTCTTTTGTATGAGCAAAAAAAATGGTGCACATGGCGTTCTTTTTACTTAATGCCGAAGTTGAAAGATTAGATAGGTATCTGCACTTACTTGTAAACAGGTTGTCACATCTTTGTGATGCTTATGTAATAGGATGACCTTCCGATCTGGACTAATCAATCTCAAATCTGTTCTGTCGACTTGTAAAACCATCGTCCTATTATGATCATCGAAATCCACAGGCCCTTTTTCTTCATTACTACTAACATTACGATTTTCTTCTCTGTTAACATTATTAATGCTGTTATTGCTACCAGATATTTGTGACAATTTTTGTTCTCGCTCAATCTTGGAACCATCTTCTGGGATAATTTTAATATTTTCAGCGGGCCTTGTGAGACTCGTATGGAAGGACTGTGACCTTTGGAAGCTTGGCACCGCCTGCACATTTGATAATGGAATATTTCTTGCTACATCTTCACTTACAATATTAATCTGCAAATGCAAATTATGCCTTGAAAATAAAAAAATCTAATAGCTTGCGACTAAGATATTTGTCGTTACCTTAGCTCGGGCTACTATATCGTTTTCGCTTTTTAACTTTCCTATATTACCGATTTGCCGGGATTTGTGCTTTTCCAATTCGTGCGCTTTAAATTTTTGCAAAGCTTCGTCGATGAAGGTGTCTGGAATTTTTTTGTCCCATATTTTAATTTTTCCTATATATAATACCTAAAAGAGAGCCACACTACAACTCGATCAAATTTCTTAGTATAAATTAATGAACTTACTTCGAAGAAATTACTGGAACTTGGGGAAATGTGGACACACAATGATGTTAAGTTGGCTGCACTACTCAACGACTTTGTCGGAGTTGGCTGATGATGATTTTGATCCTTCATCTGTTTATACAGATCAGAAACCTGAAAAAAATATGGATTTACATATTTATAACAACTAGCTGTCGCCAAGTGGTCGAAATTCGACCAATTGTGTCAATATCTCTGGCAGGTTAAGTAACCTGAAAATTTTATCGTGACATTCTATCCTATGACTATAGGGAGAACAGCAATTACACGAAACGGATACAGATTCGGAACCTCTGTGTGATAGTTTCCTCGAAAATCCTAGATGTCGGGCTTACATCTGCTTCTACAAATAAGTTTTTTTAGATATAATTCATCGGACTTTATTTGTGTTCAAATTCGTAATTCTTAATTTAATATGACAACAATTCAACCGCTAATGGGCTACCCTACATATTTATTTTTTCTAACCTCCCTGTATAACTATAATTGTACTCTAACATTTATTAAAATCCTCATTATAATAAGTCCATCTCATTATATATTTCCACCACCCTGTATATGCAACTGCTCATGGACCACGCATAATATTTTTTAACATTTTTGAACCACCCGATAAACCATTCTGTATATGACACTGCCTATGAGTCACCGTATTTACTATTTTTGTTTATGAAATTTTTAACTATCTTCTGTAACTATAATTCTACTCCGACCTATATTTCAATCATCATATATATGGAACTCTTCGTGGGCTACTCTATAAATCATTTCCTTTTCTAATTTTTTATCATTATCCTGTATATCTATAATTCCTCTCCCCCTATATTTCATCTTCCCTATATATATAACTGCTTATGGGTTACGAAATGTTTTTTCATTCTTGCCACCCTGAATATACATCTCTCTATAATATTTTTTGCACCACCCTGTTTAACTGTAATTCTACTGCACCTTCTATTCCAAGAACCCCTGTAAATTCAACCGCTAGTGAGCTTCCCTATATAATTATGCAACTGCTTTTGTGCCACTCACGAAAAAAATGATTTCTAACATATCTGGAATCGCCCTGTATAATTATAATATACAACGATTACTTTACCGCTAAACAATAACAACGCTTACATGCCACTTGCAGAAAAACATGCTCTAAGTATATAACAGCATTGGTCCCTCTATATATAATTACTCAATGTTTTGAGTCTGGCTGCGGCGGCACATTCAGTTGTTTGGCGTTGACATTATGGACGTAAATAATGAATTTTTATTATATTTTATTTAATGAATGAACCAATATTATAAACTAATATTAGCATTCTGCACTGAAGGTCGTCAGTAGCTACTAAACAAAACATGAAGAAAATCGGTTGAGAGACAGAGGAGAAAATGGTACCTAATCGTTTGTCTTTGCCTATTTATATATAGATAACAGCTTGAAATTTACTTCAATATTAATGAAAAGAATGACGCATTACTGTAAGGTACAATTATATAAACTGCATTCCATGACACATTTATTGTTTTTTTAGTCGTTAATGTACTACCGGTTTAACCGAAGATTATAATAATTCTTCTTTTTTTCTGGATTCCTCCATACAGGGTACAGTTTCAATTTATTTAAAAACTAAAAAAATAATGTGCTTTCTATTTGCTCTTTAATTTTCACATATTAGGATACAAACTATAGAGATCATCAATTTGCATTTTCTTCATTAATAAAAATCATATTAAGAAAGTGTAGAGAAGATAAAACAAATGACAATAAGACTTATCATTTCTTCAATTTTGTATTTTACCCCTGCGTACTGTTTGCAGTTTGCATCATATGCCTAATTGATTTGTTTTAATTTTATAGTTATAATAATGTCTTATAAGATTACAGACATCAGCTGTAGGAAAGATATTGAAAACCAAAAAGTATTAAACTTATAAAAACACAATTAGCACGAGAATTTTCTGATACTCATTTTACCGAAGGGGGAATATCTTAAAACAAATTTTTGTATGAAGTTTTCTGCTTAAAGTAAAAGTTTAGTCGACATAATGTCCGGTAACAGATATAGAATCCTAATGATTTCATAAAACCGATAGGCAAAAGTTATAAATGAGAATGTAGAAAACAAGCTTGTAAGTCAATTTTGGTGTAGCCCACAAAATGTAATTTATTACAATACTTCTAAAACTTCATGAGTAGCTTCATCACGTGACATCCTCTCTTAACCGAGTGACAACTAGAGATGGGTAGGTCCGCTCATAATTCGGAATTGGATCCGGATATGCATCCAGTTCCAAAGATGTACATCCAGGACCCGTGTCCGTCGGACCCATATGGGTCCGGCTACCTAACTGTGATCACCGGAGTCGGATTGCAGGCGGATTGTTGGATTGTAATACTGCTAGCAAGACATTATGGCGCTGAATTGTTGTTTTTTACCATTTATATAATAAAATTACAAGAAAACGAGAATGATTTATCAAAAATAATAATTACAAATAAAAATAGCCATATTTGACAACTAAAACGATAAAAATATATAACCATGAACCAACAATACTTCTTTGTGATCAAACTATAGGTAATACCGTTCCTCTCACTCCTATCCGCAGTTCCCAGTCCGGTGTCATTGATTCAGTACTGCTCATGGCATGTTTCAATGCCGCTCCCGCATATAATATTAACAAGTGGTTCCGCAGATCGATAACGATGTACATCCTTCATTCACACAGGTCCGAGGATTTGTATCCTTCCGAACCTACACATCTCTAAAACATTCAGTACAGCTCATTGCATGCGTTTCTTGCCACTCCGACAGGTCCGCGGATCTGTGTCCTAATTGCTGTCGGATGTACATGTATCATTAACACTAGGGATGCAGGTCCGGACATGCGTGTCCATCCGGACCTGCCCATTCTAGTGACAACTAGTACACGAAGCTATTCGTATTTACAAACAATTTAGTCATTTGATCACACTTGGTGAGTAGGTAGAGTGAAATCCCGAACACTTACCTGACTAGCAGTATGCCCTTGTTAAAGTTTCACATTTCAGAGTATGTCGTGAGATATCGGCACTGAAATGCTGGAAATTTGATTTTATTTTTCTCAAGCTTTAATTTTTCAAGAAATTCAGAATAAATCGCACTACGAAAAGTTTCGTTGTCAGCTGACCATGACACCATGAAAGTATTTTAAAGTTATTACAACTAAAATGAACTTTGAACTTACCGTACTAATAATAATAAAAATATATATATATATCCGAAAGTTAATCACAGTAAATGCTTTCCTTGGTCTTAATAACAAAACTCGGCTCTTTTACAAATATTGTTCACCGAACGAATAATTTCCCTTCTCCTCAATTGTGCGAACTCTCTAACAAGATGATGATATAGGTCTTCAAAATTTTTTGATGTACCCCATCAGAACATTGAGGTCTGGAGACGTTGCTGGCCACTTAACAGGCTATTCAATTCTCACCAAAACTTTCGTTCAGATAACCAACTACGTGTTTGATATTGTAAAGTGGGACAACATCATGTCGAACCCAAAAAAGTTATTATAGTTGTATAGGTACATCATTCAAAATCATAATCATCATCATCCACATACAACGAATCGACACGAGTCAGCTAATTTGGTATGGACATGTTTTGCGGATGAAAGAAGTGAATAATAGAAGGAAAAAGGAAGACCAAGGACGGCAGAAACAAAACGTTGAGTATGCAATGAGCCGCAGGTAATTAGAAGAATACGACTGAGACAGAGAGGCGTGGCGTATGAAGTGCGGGAAGCGACCTAGGTGGTACAAACCCCGCAGAAAAAAAAATCGACATTAAAAATTGATTATAGGTTTCTTCATTCAGAGTTCCATCGAAGAAATGAGAGACTTTAAATGTGTTCGTTATTCCGATTAACTACGCCGCAATTCGTTGAAGTACTTTCATCCTTCCAGATTACATTTTCCAGTAAAAAAGGAAAGCCAGGCCTTCTTATAGCCAATTAAAAAAATTCAAATCGCTTTCCAGATGATCAGGATAATTTTAACTGACGATTTATTCTATAACCTTTGAACCTCCTTTCTTTGAGTTATCTCCAAGCACATTTATGACAAACATTTACAACAGGGGAAATTTGGCGTGTAAATTTTCTCGGGTTCATATTTATCTACAAATTATTTATTGGTATGAAAAGAACCACAATGTTTAACCTACAATTTTACGTCATTTATTAAATTGTGTTTAGTTTCTACGCCCATTCGAACTCAATTTTTCTTCGGCCATTCAGATGAAACAATCCCGGCGAGATTTTGATCCAACAACTTAATAAGTTTAAATATATTGTCAATATTTTAACACTTTTTTTATTGTATTCGTAATAATTTTTTATCATCTCTTTTCTCTCAAGAAATTGATTTCGAAGATCGAAGTTACAAATTTCAAGGTCAAAGCTTATTGGAATACAAATATTTTAAAAATATCTTCGATTTTTTGAAAAAGGAATCCACAGCAGAAAAAAATCGAATATGTTGGCATTAACAATAAAGAAAGTCAAAGATTGCGAGCTGAAAACGAAACGTCTGGTAGCAAATGTACAAAGACGGTTATGTGGCAAGGAAAAAGTGGCAATGAAACAGTACGATTGATTTTGAAACGATGAAAAGTTAAAGTAAAAGAAAAAAAGGTTTTCCAACATTTCAGTTTATTACGACTATATTCGACCATACTCTAAAGTTTGAAACTTTCTCAGGTAAATGCTAAACTTTGCTCTAATTTTACTATCTATTTGTCACTTATAGTTTCCAAAATCCTAAAGGTGCGTTCAAATTTAAAAACCCCTGTAATATTATACAGGGTGTTTCTGTTGTGTATAGAACTCATTAAAATAAGCCAAAAAGTGCGTATGGACTTGTGCCCTTAGGAATTCATATGCCCTTAAAAGAGCTCAAACGAAACGGTTTTTTCCTGTTATTGGAAAATGTTCGAAAATAAGGAGAAAAAAAATGTATGGGTCTTACATAAAGTTTTACGTTAAATAGCATGTGTTACTCCGTATTTCGATATCCAAATCATAATCATCCTTTTTAAATTGGTGAACGGGGTTTTCGGCCCGTAATTTTTACTATTTCATTTTTTTTACAATTCTCCCTACAAATTTATAAAATGTTAACAAGTTTACGCAAAAAAACTATGTTTGTCCAAATCGATATTTTCACCATTTTTAGAGTAAATTGAGTTTAAAAATTCAGTAACATTATTTAAATAAATTGCAGTTATAAAGGATCCGATCATTTAATAAATAATTTAGGACATAAACTAAGAATATATAAATTTAGAGCTACACTTACTAATTAAAAAACTAATTACTGATTCAAACAATCGCTAAGTGTGAAATAGAAAATAATAGGATTAAAATTATTAATAATAAGTTAAATAACAAGAACTGCTCGTAGTGATCACCTTGCATTTCGATGCATAATCTAGCTTGACGCTTCAATGATTTACGAATTCTTTGGAAAATTCTAGGTGTTTGCCTTATTTCCATGCACGCCGTTTCATTTTCCTTCCATAGTTGATGAATGGTCTCAATTGGAATTTTATAAACCTTTGCCTTAAGATGATCGCACAAAAATAGCCCAGCGAGTTAAGGTCAGGGGAATCTCGAGGCTAGATATCAGGACCTCCATTTTTTTTCCATACAATTCATTTAGGTGTTGTCTTATGTTATGTAAATAATGAGGTGGCGCCCCGTCCTGTATAAACCATATACTTCGGCGTTCAATAAAACGGACATCTTCCAAAAGTCCTGGCAAGTCGTTATCTAAAAAATTGTAATAATCCTCACCGTTCAATAGATTAGGCAACACAAACTGTCGGATTACTTGATCGCCTAAAATTCCTTCCCAAACCTTGGTGGAAAACCAAATCTGAATTCTGGACTGAACGATACTCTGTAGGTTTTCATCAGCCCATTTATGAGCGTTATGAAACTTGACATAACCATCTTTACTGAAGCTTGCTGCATCCGTAAAGAAAATAGCAGCTGCAAAATTCTGAATCCCCCTAGTATTTCGCAAAAAACCTTTGGCAGAACTGCCGACGTGGTTCGTAGTCATTCGAATTTAAAGCTTGAACAGGCTGGATATGAAAAGGAAGAAGTAGTTGTTCACAAAGAATTCGCCAAACTACGGAAAAAGTTATAAACGCCTCGCTTCTGGTGCATTTCCAGCCGCAAGGCCGTACAAGTGCATATCTGTCATTTCCATGTTTGAATATGACTCCGTTTTATGAGTTGCAATAATGTTGTAACTTAAATTTTCCAATTACCACTTGTGCCAAGGTCAGTCTTTTATTTGCCATGGTAAACAGATTTTTGTCATTATTGACCTAATAACTTAAAGAGCAGAGTAATTTTCAAATTCCATTTACTCGAAAACCGTTGGAAATGTCGATTTGGAAAAACATAATATTTTTTACGTAAAATTGTTAAGATTTTATAAATCTGTCGAGAATATTTTTAAAAAATTCACTAACCTAAATCGGATGCTCATGATTTGCATGTAGACAAACTGAGTAGAATGTGGTATTGAAAGTAAAAGTTATGTAAGACCCATACATTTTTTCCTTTTTTAGGGTTCCGTATATACAATATACGGATACCCTTATAATATCACTCAGGATTTCTGCCTCTGTCACATCACAGTAATTTTTTCCTAAACTACTGGACGCCAGAGATTGAAATTTCGTATCAATGTATAGTTTGGTGACCCGATCAGGAGTACATAAAAGAAAAAAATTTGATTTTAGGGGTACTTCTGGGGGAAAAAACTAAAAAAATCGACCGTTCCCCCCCTGATTTCCGAAACTACTGAGCCTAAGATTTTGAAAAAAATAGGAAATATAGAACGTTACCCGAACTTTACAGGAAAAATAAGGAGAAACCATTAATATTAATTTTGGGGGGCAAATTATAGAATTAAATAAAAATTTAACAATAAAAAAAATTTCAAACGCATCATGTAATATATCAAATGAAAGGTCTCATTCTGAGGAACACAAATATATTTTTTTCATACTTAAAAAAAATTATTCAAAAAGATATTAACGAAAATATATCAAAATTTACCCATCCCCCCCCTCTTATCACCGAAACTATAAAACGTAAAGTTTTGAAAAAAAAATAGATATATACTTCTGACCTGAAGTTTACTGGAAAAATAAGGAGAAACCTCTACTTTTAATTTTGGGGGGCAAATTACAGAATTAAATGGAAAATTAAAATTAAAATTGTTTCTAACACGTCATGTTATATATCAAATGAAAAGGCTCATTATGACGAAAACAAATATTATTTTTTGATATTTTTAAAATAAATTACTTTATTAACAAAAATATTAAAAAATTTACCCATCCCCCCCTATCTCCGAAACCATAAGCTGGAACATTTTGAAAAAACAATGGAGGTATAGCCCCTCACCTGAACTTTACTGGAAAAATAAGGAAAAACCCCAAATATTTTTTTTGGGGGGCAAATTGTAGAATTAAATGGAAAATATAAAATTAAAATTGTTTCTAACCCAGCATGTCATATATCAAATAAAAGGGCTCATGATGAAGAAAACAAATATATTTTTTTCATATTTATAAAATAAATTAATTAAAAGATATTAACAAAAATATAAAAAAATTTACCCATTCCCCCCTTATCTCCGAAACCATAAACGGAAAAATTTTGAAAAACTGGAAGTAAAGCCCCTCCCTGAACTTTACTGGAAAAATATTATTATATATTATATTATTTAAAACACAAGTCACTTTTTAAAAAAAAATTGATTTAATTAATACACAAAACAATAGTTGAAAAATACAAAATATAAAAGTTACTTGAATGAAATGAACTATCTTAATGAACGCCGTGGGATGGCAAGTCTCGCATTTATAACATTTACTTTGCTGAATTGCATTCCCACGGTTTCAACGAATTCAACGGATCCGAAGGAAGCTGTCAGCGAAATACGATACTTGATAACGTACACGTGCATAATATTCTCATCTAACAGCTCCCCTTTACAAAGAAAAGTTGAAGGTGTAACTTCAACTTTTGGTTTAAACCGGACAATTATTTTCGGTTTCGTCGGCATGGTCTTCTATTACTGGTCGGAGTTTGGGAATCCATCTGGATAGAGTTTTCTGGAGATTCTGGGGGTTTCCTGTGCTGGAATCTGCTCCCTTAGATTTCTTTATTCTTTTCGCTACTTTGTAGAAGGTAAATGCAGCTGCCGCTGCTACGATGGTGGTTACGGTTGCATACGTAAACCAGGATATATTTTTGGTGACGAAGGGTTGGTTGATGAGGTCGTCTAGATCTCTAGAATATTGATTCAGCTTGTTGTTGGCTACGCTGAGTTCTTCTAAGTTGAGATTATCTAATTTAAGGGGTTTAAGTTCTGGTATTGCTGGTTTTTGGGGGTGAGCATTGCAGCAGTTGTACGGAACTAAAACTGGGTGTGAATTGTCTGTAACTTTACTTATTTTCATGGGTTCGGCTTGAATTTTAGTAATTCCCACAAAGGCACAACAGTCTGTTTGTAGCCGAATGACTGAATTGGTTTTTAGCACAATAGTTTTTGAATCGATTCCCGCACAACTAAAAGTTACATGTATAGGTTGGGAAACGATCACTAACCACGAGTTCGATTCTAGTCTTTGGACGTTGTACCCTTCGGAAAACACTACGGCACTCTGGCAGTTTTCCGGGACACTATGGATGTTCTTAAGGAGTTGAGCCTCACAGGGTGCATTTGATTCTATTGGGTAGGCATATAGTTCACAGCACAGCTTTTGATTCGGAGTTAATCGCTTGCATGAGCTTAAGTCTTTGATCGGTATGTACATTAAAGAGTCGTCGTTCCGCGCAATATATTTTTGTGTAAATGATAGAATATGGTGAAAACCAGTTCTATCGTCTAAAATTGGGATTGGGTATAGGTGGTAAGCAGTATATAGTTGCTGCTCAACGAGAGGGATTTTTAATATGAATACTAAATCAGAGTGAGTTTGAAAAGCCTCTAATTCTATTATTTCCAGATATTGGGCGACGCTTGAAAGGCGAACTGGCAACGGCAGATTATTCTTAACAAGATTCTGTGAAATTTCCTGTAAGGATGTTATTAAATGATCGGGTGAAATGATTGATGCATGAATTATTTTTAGTCTAGCAAAAGTTATTGAGTTTAAAATGTCGTTAAGGTTATCTTCAAGAAATATATAACTTGCCATTAGGTTTTCGCAGATCTCGAGAAATGATTGTTTGGCTTCGATAACAGAGATGCTATCGTTAAGGATGTGAATGGCTAAATCTATAGTATTTATATCTTCGTTAAATGTTTTCTCGTCAAGTTGTAATTTCTGAATGGTCTCATTGAAATTTTTGATGATTGAAGTTGTTACGCTCATTTGGTTCTTTAGAAGATTTTCTATCTGTAGTTGTCCCTGGTTAAGTCTATTAATGCTGTTGGTGAAGAATTCACCGTCGGCTGCATCTAAGTTTCCGGTAATTGCCTTAAATATTGTTCCTGCACCATCAATTATTCCTCGTTTAGTCCTCTTAGTGTCTATAAGTACTTCGGAAAACTTAGTTTTGATAGAGTCGGAGATTTGGGTTAGAAGACTGATGTGGGTTTGTACATCAATGCGAAAAGCACCGGTATCGTGAAATTTATAACCCGGAATAGGGTCAACAGTTTGTTCCAATGTCCTAAGAATTCGATTATTGTTCTCAAATGCTTGTTCAAGGGCTGTTAAGTTACGGTGAACTAATAACGTCCATTTGTAATTGGAGATTACAATTCGAGTTTCGTCGTGGTAGTAGATGCCAATAGTGTTGTTAATGGGTTTGATGTCTATCTGACATACCACTGATCCGAACAGCAGTAAGAGCCTGAAAAGGAAGTTAATTTTCAGAATATGGTTTTATCCTGTCAAAGTTAACTTTCGTTTGCTGGTTGGTTTTAAGGTTCTTAAGGGTGGCGGAATTAGTGTGGATTTCAGTTATTTGAAATGGGCCATTAAATTTATTTTGTAGCTTGTCTTTTAGCTGTGATTCTTTTACATAAACTTTATCGCCGATTTTGTATTCCGGACGGTTTTCGGAAACATGTTGATCATATCGCTCTTTTGCCTTCTGTTTCTGTAAATTTGTCTTTTCACGGGCGATCTTATAATAACGAGAAATACGGTTATTGAGATCTCTAACGTACTTCGTTATTAGAGCTTGTTGATCATACAGGGTTTCAGGAGGCCTACTTGAAGTATGTCCGTATATGAGTTCGTATGAGGTAAACCCATGGGTCTTGTTAACTGAGTTGTTGTATGCGATAACCGCATAGGGTAAGATGTTGAAGGGGTGTTCGTTAGGGTTCTCCAGTTTATGTATTCTAATCATGTCTAGTAAAGTCGAGTGAAATCGTTCTAATGATCCGTTCGACTGTGGGTGTCCCACGCTACAGTAGGAAATTTTTATGTTAAAAAGTTTGCATAAGTCTCTCATCAGTGTGTTGTCGAATTCCCTGCCGTAGTCGCAGTGAATGCGAAGGGGAGTTCCGTAATGTTGGAAATACAAGAGTAAGATGTTAGCGACGGTTTTCGCGGATTTATCGCTTATCGGATAAGCTTGAGAGAATTTCGTAAGTTCGTCCCTAATGGTTAGTGCATAGTTTTTTGTAGGAACTTCCAGGATGTCTATGTTTATACGTTCAAAGGGTGTCCGTGGGGTTTCGGTAATAACTAGGGGGCTATCGAGGTTTTTGCGACAGATTTTTGCTTTTTGACAAATTTGGCAATTTTTTATGAAATTATCGACATCTTTGGTTAATCCTTGCCAATTGTACTTTTCCTTGATTCTACGGATGGTTTCGTTTATGCCTCTATGTATATTACTTTTTCCGTTATGGAACTGATCAAGGATTATAGGTATCCGCTCCTTATCAATCGTTTGCACGATGTTCTGGCAAACTTTCCATTTGATATCCATTTCCGAAAAGATAAACGATAGTACCTCTAATATAGGTAGCTCTAAGTTGTTTTCAACGCAATAGATTTCATTTTCGGTGAACACATCTTTACTATTATATATAGATGCAAAAAGAATTTCATTAACTATATCGGGGTCGGAAGGAAGTGGGACGATATAGTAGCGTCTTTTTTTGACACTTTTACTCGCAAAGACATTGACTTTTGGGGTGTGAAAGTCGGCGTTTTCCTCGAAAATGTCTTCGAGTATGTTGTGATGGAAATCTTTCATGAGGGAACCTTGGGGGAATACCAGGATGTTTTTGTTTTCCTTGTCAAGTAATTGGCAGTTGGACATTTGGATTTTGTCGTAATCTATAAGTGATATAGTCTGGTACCGTTCGACAAATGTTTTGAATTCCTCACAGATTTGTTGGATATTAGGGCTTTGTGGCTCGGGTTCTGAAGAGTCATCGTCGGTTTCGTTAGTGGGGAGTACTTGGAAGGGTGTTAGGTGGTTACTCGATTGAAAAGATACATAATTGTTGAAGTGGTTTGCTTTGATGCGGGAAAGAGCATCTGCATTCTTGTTTATTTTGCCAGGTTTGTATACGATTTCGTAATCGTACTCCTCGAGCTTGAGGCGCCAACGAGCTAATCGACTACCGGGGTCTTTTATCGAAAACAGCCATGTTAATGGGCGGTGGTCTGTAACTAAAAGGAATTTTCTACCATAGATGATAGGTCTCCAATGTTTGACGGCCCAAACAATGGCTAGGAGTTCTCGCTCGATGGTTGAGTACCGCGTTTCGGCTTTGCAAAGAGTCCTAGAGGAGTATCCTATTGGTAGATCCTTACCAATGGGTCCTTGTGACAGCACAGAGCCTATCGCAAAAGCGCTAGCGTCTGTGGTTATGACGAAAGGTTCATCGAAGTTGGGATAGATCAATATCGGTGTGGAAGTTAGTGCCTCTTTGAGTTCACTGAACGATTTGATGCATTCAGCGTTGAAATTGTACGGTACGTCTTTCTGGAGGAGTTTAGTCAATGGTTTTGATATTTTGGCGAAGTTCGGGATAAATCTCCTATAATAACCAGCAAGACCTAAAAATGATTTAATATCCTTGGGATTTTGCGGTTGCGGAAAGTTCACGATACATTCGACCTTTGACGGGTTTGGTTTAACGCCGTCTTTAGTTATTACGTGCCCTAAGTAAGCGACCTCCTTGCGGAGAAATTCGCATTTATCCGGTTGGATTTTGAGATTTGCCTTCCTAAGTCTTTTAAAGACTTCCGTTAAGCGTGTAACATGTTCGTGTATAGTCGGAGAGTAGACGATTATATCGTCCATGTAGACAAGACAACGCTCGTTCTGAATACCTAGCAGAATGTTATCCATAACCCTTTGGAATGTAGAGGGCGCATTCTTTAACCCAAATGGCATACGAACGAATTCGTAATGGCCATTCTCGACTGAAAATCCAGTCTTAGGGATGTCCTCCTCTCGAATTTCTAGCTGGTGGAAACCAGATGCGAGGTCTAGGGTAGAAAAATATTGGCATTTTCCTAGCTGGTCAAGTAAGTCAGAGATGTTCGGCAATGGATATTTGTCGCCTACGGTTAACTCGTTTAATTTGCGGTAGTCGATAACGACGCGCCACTTTTGTTTACCTGATGCATCGACCTTTTTGGGGACGACCCATACTGGCGAAGACCAAGGGGACGAAGAGTGCCTGATGATACCTTGGGCCAGCATTTTACCTATTTGGGATTTCACCTCGTTCTTGTGGATTTGGGGGTACCTATACGATTTTGTAAAAACGGGTTTTGCGTTGTTCGTATCGATAGCGTGTTTGACTTCGTTAGTGAATGTCAGAGCGTCTCCTTCAAGATAGAAGATATCTTGAAATTCTAGGCAGAGGTTAACAATCATCTCTCTTTCTTCGTCGTTAAGGTGTTCTGTCCTAATTTGCGATTGAACGATTTCGTTCCTGTCTAAATAGTCAGAGTCGGGGTAGTCTTGTGAGTTTAAGTTCAAAAGAAGATGCATTTGGTTCACTGGTTCTAACTGGATGTTCGAGAAATCTATAGTTTTGGGTATTGCATTAGCATTTATGATGGAGGTAAGGAATTCACCTTGCGAATTGACGTGTACAATAGCGTTGGGAATTCGTACTTTCTCGTTTTCTTGGGATTGTAAAATAGCATCGGTATTTGAAAGAATGCATTTAAGTTTAAAAATTTTCTCTGTACGTGCTTCGATAGTAATTAAGTTGAGGGGAGTTTGCGTGGGGGTTCGTGGTTCACAGCTGAGTGTTTTTAAAAATCCGTTATTGGAGTGGTCATTGTCTTCTACTTTGTGAAGGAGAATAGTTTTAAAATTTGTAATTAGTTGTTTAGATTTTAGGTCGACTACACACTCATAGTGTTCCAAAAAGTCTAGACCTAATATTCCGTCGAATTCGATATCCAAGTCGAAAATGAAGACTTTGTGTGGATTTCGTGGGGCAAACGGGATCAAAGTAGATTCTGAAATTTGGATCTTCTCGTGAGTGATACCTTGTATGGTAACTCTCTCGGGAAATCGTTGAGGGAAGTTTTTGACCGTATTTTTTTTAAAAATGGAAATGCCGGCTCCTGTATCGATCAGAAGTTTAAATTTTCCTGTAGCATCATTAATATAGTATAAATTTTTTGAGTTTACAGTTAGGAGGGGCCTTATAGAAATGTTTGTTCTTCGAGATTCAAGTTGGGATTGAAGTCGTCGAGGTTCATGTTCTGGATCTGAGTTTGTATGTTCGATATCTCGTTGTCTGGCGGTTTGTCTATGTTTATAGCTATTTGAAAATTTTGACCAGATATTTCTGTGTCAGAAGAGGGTTCAGAATATTTATATTCATAGTTTTCATAATTTTGATTTTGGGGGTAGCCCATGTAGTTATTTAGGGCTTGGGTGTCAGGATCAGAATAATCGTCTTGGTAATAATTAGATTCGTCAGGGTTGTCAAATTGGTCGTTTGTATAGTCATATGAATAGTTATATGTATCAGTTTGGTTGAGGTGGTGAGTTTTGGGTTGTTGATTTTTGTAGAAATTTGGATTTGGGGAAAAAGCGTTGCGAGGACCAGGATTTTGTCCACTTGTTGAGGGACGATTTTGCTGGGCGAAGTTTGGTCTAGTTTGATTAGCATTTTGTTGAGGCGGGTTAGGGCGAAACTGTTGGTAATTGTTATTGTTAAAGTTTCTGTTTGGTTGTTGTTGTTGCTGTTGTCTCAGACGCGTTAGGCATTCGTTAAAAGTATGCCCTAAACGTTTACAAAATGAACATTGTTTGGACAAAGTTGCTGGGTTGGGTCTTTTTTGTTGTTGTTGTATTTGTTGATTACGGGTGTTGAGAAATTTCTGATTTTCTAGATGGCTTAGCTGAAGTTCTCTTTTTATTCGGGAAACTGCGGTTATGATATTTATCGGATCGCTTGCTCGTACAATCTGTCCTATTTTCGGTTCTAGGCCGGTTAGGAGGCTATTAAGAGCCATGGATTCTATAAGAGATATCTGTGCTTGTTTTTCTTTACCTGTTAAATTTTGTTTATTAATTGCCGCATACATTTTGGCTTCGTGAGTTTGGAGTCTGGCAGCAAAGGTAAGAGGTGATTCATTCGGTATCTGCCTCATTCGTTGCAGATCCTGGATTAATGAGGAAATATCTCTGGCATCACCAAAGTGGTTTTCTAGGAGCGATTTGATATCGTCCCAGGTAGGCGGGTTGCGTGAGTTAACAAGTTCGGCGGCACGGCCTCTTAACTTGTTTTTAATATGTAAGGTTAGTAACGTGGATTGGTTGTCGACAGCCATACTATATGCTGTCGTACATGAGCTGATAAACGTATTCAGGAAAATCGGGTTACCATCATATTCGGGGATAATAGAGAAAATCTCAGAGATCTTGTATGGTTCTACCGTTCCCTGGCGTGTTTCAGGCATGGTTACTTATAGTTATTTAGATATAAAATGAAATCGAGTCAACAGTTTTCACGTAAAATGTAAATGGAAAAAATAGTAGATTAAGGCGAGTTGTGAATATAATTTTAAATTACCTTCCGGAAGATACGAAATATGCAAGCATATATAAAGTGCAAATAAAATATCTGAATATGTATAGCAATGAAATCAGCAATGATAAAATTTAAATTTCAAATATCCCTTAAATAAATATCAAGTGTATTGGTAAATTCAAAAGGCAACAATAATTGGTGATAGGTTCCGAAGTGGTTCGAAATTTGCTTTAAAGGTAAGGAAAATGTCTTATTAACTTTAAACGATTGAACTGATATTGCGATTTAAAAGTAAAAATTAAATAGCAACGTGGTCATTAAGTTTAAAACAATTATTGTACATACGTAAATGCTCTTGGCATGGACTGTTCTGCTCAGCGATGACTGGTTAGCTCAGTGCGTGTTCCTGGTCAGCTATCTTACAGTTATGTCCTGGTCGGGAAGTCCTCGTTCACAAGAATTTAGGAATTGCCACGTTTAGTTAGTCTTCTTTCTTGATCCTTGTTCTAAACGTGTTGAACGAATCCTACTGACTGCGCCATTTTTATATTATTTAAAACACAAGTCACTTTTTAAAAAAAATTGATTTAATTAATACACAAAACAATAGTTGAAAAATACAAAATATAAAAGTTACTTGAATGAAATGAACTATCTTAATGAACGCCGTGGGATGGCAAGTCTCGCATTTATAACATTTACTTTGCTGAATTGCATTCCCACGGTTTCAACGAATTCAACGGATCCGAAGGAAGCTGTCAGCGAAATACGATACTTGATAACGTACACGTGCATAATATTCTCATCTAACATATATATATATATATATATATATATATATATATATATATATATATACTTCTCGATCTAGCCACTTTATGAAATTACATAGATTAAACATAATTAAAGTACTCAAGAATATTTCAAATTCAATTATTTAGCGGAGTTTAAAATGTCCGCAAAGTACAAACCACGAAAAAAATTACTTATATTATAGTATTGTATTTAACATATTTAATGATTGGAAGAATTTAAATGTTATCGTAAAGTAACACGTTTAAATCGTATATTTGAATTTTAATAACACTAACAATGTCTGCCTTTTCTTATCTACTTTTAGAGTTTAAATTTTCTTTTTTAAATGATCTCTGTGTTCTTTGTACTTTCAGTTGTTGTTTTGTTATTTTTAATCAGATTCTCGATAACACGTGTTCTAAAAGTAGTAATTGGTTATAGAAAACATATTAACTGTTAAGTGGTAATCTAGAGGGAAGAAGGAAGAAGTTTAAATTTAGTTATCTAATACTGCAATTTTAAGAGAGTTTTTTGTAAAACACAATTTTCTTTGAGTTAGTTAGTCGTTCGTGTTTTATATACATTTTGGCGGCCTTGGTATTTCATAAAATCAACTGAAATTTAGGTATTCCGACCGAAACAAAGTTTTGGTATTCCCCGACGACTAAAACTGGACTCTAGCAGTTCCACTATATATATTCTTTGCCTCTAGTTAATCCAAGAAATATTCTGACCTGAACAACCAAAAAAAAAAAGAGTAACAAACTAAGTCGAAGTAAATATTTAGCTAGAAATAAGTTATGACATGTCAGATAAGGGAGAAAACAAATTTCACATTTTTAGAAATGTTAATATTTACCTGTTTTCGTACATTGTTGTTTTAATACAAATTATTCGTTTTACAGTAATTCAACTTATAGTGGGATGTATCGTATTTTATATAGAAAATGAAAGATTTTAAAGAGCGCTTATTCCTATACAGTCACTTTTTAAACATAATTTTTTTGCGTTATTCAATTTATTTGTTCCTCAAGAATCTCTAAATAGGGGATTTTTTTCACTGATGACATCTTAATTCGATCAAAAGCTCTTATTACTTTTATGTTTTTTGGGCAATAACACCAGAATAGAAATAAAACGCCGTATATTTCAGGAATACCAAACGTTTCAAAGTCTATTCTGACTTCGTTGTCAATGGCTTTATATTTATTGATGTAGATTGCAAAATGAAAATTTGATTTATGACATTTAAAATTGACATTAGAAAATTTGTTGTTTTTAAATATACAGGTAGCACAAAAAATTCTAAAGATCATGAATTATAGTTAACCAGCTTTCAAATTAGAAGAATTTGAAAGAGTTGTCTTTAGAATTTATAAGTGGCGTTCCTAGGTACGACTTTGTTATAAGATAGCGCATTCGCCAAAAATGCGATCAAAGAATTCTATTGTTTCAGTGATCCCATTAACGTCATAAGGGAAAACCTAGGAAAAACCTTATGAACTATCCCGATATTGGGTTGTTCAAAATGAGGTTACCATTAATAATTTCTTCTTTAATTGTCGGTAACCAGATACGATTAAATTCTACAGAAGTAGAAGCGATACAATCGTCTTCATTCAAAAGAATTAAGGCAGACTCTTTTTTTTTTCGTTTTGTGTTATGTTCTTCTTTGTGAAGTATAGTTGAATTGTCAAATTGTATTTTATGGCCTAGGTCCCAAGCATGTTCACAAATTTTTGATTTTTCAAATTGTCGTTTCTTTATGTAATTCTTGTGTTTATTTATTCGTACGTTTAATGGTCTCGATGTTTCTCCAATATAAAATTTATTGCATTCGCAAGGAATGTTATATATGCAGTTTTTTGAGTTCTGGGTTTTGTTTGTTGGTTTTGTTTTCGATATTAAAGATTTCAGTGTATTTCTTGTTTAGAATATTGTTTTAACATTAAATCTGTTGCCCACTCTTTTCAATCTTTCTGACAGACCCTGTATATATGGTATAGTTGCAACTGTAATGTTGTTGTCTTGAGTAGTAGTAGTGTTAAGAGAAGTTCTGGGTTGATTCGGAAGGTTTGTTTTCTGTTCAAGTCTATTTAACTCTTTGTTGATAAATTTTGTGGGGTAATTGTTTCCAGTGAGAACATTCTTTATAATTATTTTTTCTTTGTTGAATTTATTATCATCAGAACAGTTGGTCTTTGCTCTATCATATAATGACTTAATGCCACCTTTCTTTACTGTATTCGGATGATTTGAATAGAAGACAAAAGCTCTTATCTCCCAACCATTTCTTTAGGTTTGCAAACAGGAAATAGTCACAGGGGGTAAATCTACAAAATATGCTGGATGGAATAGCAGTGCTCAACCTAATTTATGATTGTTTTTCAGGGTGCCTACACACGTTTACATTGTCTTAATTGTACATCATTTTTTTCTTCGCCAATTGCAGTTCAAATATTCATGTAAAATATTATGACACCGCTCAGTTGAAATGCTTATAGCCTTAGCGCATTCAGTCCATACTTCCAATATCATGTCATAACTAATTGCTCTCGTGTAACTTACACACGCGGACGACAAAATAACTTTTTGAACGACTATGCCTTATTCAGTAATAAAGATAAAATATCAGACCATTTATTTTACATCTCAACACTGTTTAATTTAAAACAAAAACTGACAAAAATTTTGCAACAAACGGCTAGCTTCTTATTTTCAAGCTGTCAATAAAACCTATCCCATACATGGAGTGATTTAATGATGCCGAGCCGTTGTTGTAAAAGCGCAACAACCGAACAGTGTTTATTAGTTTTACATTTGTAGAAAATTTAGAACTAAAAAACTCTAATGTACCTAACATTACAGAATTTGTGAGAAACGTATATTTTTCTGAACTGAACATGATGCTGGACTAGTCTTGGGCCACAACAGGTATGTTACACTTGTTTTAAAGACCATCGAAATAGCTCAAAAAATACAATCCTGGAGTTTGCTGTTCCCATGCGGAGAAAGCAAAGAAATCATTCCGATAATTGATAATGGTGTTATGTTCATATTACCGTGAACAGTTCAAAAAATAAATTCAGTACACTGGACCATCAGAGTAAATTAACTAGTTTATTCGATAGACGTCAATTGTTAAATTCCCATTCGATATCCAGTTAACACCACACAATAAAAACTTTTGTAATATTTAGGTAGATACCTAAGAAGTACCTATAAACAAAAGAATTGCACATTTACAATTGTATGTACTTACTATAACGAGTGCTTATTTTGTAAAAAAATAATAATTTTGGGATCGAGTATTTTTTAAAGATATTATTCAAAATTTCCTTAGGAACTAGTTATTTTTGTGTATCTTCTTACGAATGCTCGGTCTAGGAATATCATTTGTCAATCATTATTTTCTAAGATATCCTACTGAATTTGGATATTAGTAACGAAAAATTATGTGACACCCCTTCGATATATTGAAGTTAACTCATTATAGTATTTATTGTCTGAAAACGAATGTTCTTTGCAACAGGACAATGAAAATTTTTATACGTCTGTTAGAAACAGATGCCACTTTTTAATTTTTCTAAAACGTATCACAATAGTGATTCCTATCGCTACATTTAGCTCTGTACACACGCATAAAAGTTACTGTACTTTTAGATTGCTTTATAAAATCCCCATGTTTTATATGTGAACGGGATAATAAAGCAGGTGATTAGCGTTGGTCCAGGAAAACTGATCTATAACAAATTTCTGAAGTACGGAGAAAAGAATATTCTGCTTAACTATTTGGTGAACGCAACGAGGGTTCTGGTACGTCAGTAAACATAAAATTAGGCCTTACAAATTTGTACAGTCATTACATAAAGATATAAAATGTTTCAAATGCCATCTTGAAAAATTACACATCTATCTGAAATGAAATTGATGATGATGTCTTGTGAATATTATATTACTTGACAGGCGTTATCAGGGATACTGGAATAATAATATGTTAATCATTATATTGAAATCAAAATCGACAAACACAACTCCAAACTCAAAAAATTGAATATAATAAATCCCATACGAATGTAATAATTTTTATATTGGAGATTCATCTACACCTTCAAATCAAAGAATAAATAATTATAGAAATTACATAAAGAAACAACATATTGAAAATCCAAAATTTGTAAACACGCTTGGGACTAAGGTCATATAATACAATGACAATTTAATGATATTACACTAAGAAGTACCAAATGAGAACTAACTAGTTGTGTTATCCTGTATAATCGAAAACAGTACATTCTCTTTATGATGTCGTTGTAAAGCTGTCAAATATTCACTTCCAAATTTGTTTTATTATGTCAGATTATACATATTAACGGTGAAGTTAGATTCACACCTTAAAGCATATAGTTACTTTCCTATCCCCCCCTCCCACAAACACATCAAAATGAATTAGAAAATGTCACAAGTAGTCTCCAGAAAACAAAATCGACAAGCAGCGTATGGGTGAAAAAGCTACAACTCAACTTTTATGGAATCTACTGTTAAGAATAAACGGACATTTTCGATGCTCAAACAAGATTTTGTTTGTATTGTAAAAGTTGTTTACTTTTCATTCCTGTTGCATGTGTAGAAGATTCCGATATTTCTAACTAGATCCACTTGTGACTAATGTGTGGGCGATGTTAAGCAACAAAGTCCAAGTTCGCACTGAGCACCCAAAAAATGAACTATAAATATCAGCTAATACTATTTGAAAAGATTATAAAAACATTATTTTTGTTGGTACGTCTTCATAATCGTGTTTGTAAAATTTTAAAACTTTGAATAGGAAAATTATTACCCAGTAACAATTGTAATTACTCATTCAGAAAGTCACAGAAATTGTAAAACGAACATGGAACCTCATAAAAACGATGAAGGTGAATATCTACCAGCAGCACTCACAAAAAAACATAGCACAGTCTAATAAAACTCTAACGGTTGTTCCCTAGGCTTAAACCAATGTTTTCTAATAATGATATATAAAATGGCTATAATAAGATTTTTTGACAAAAAAGTACACTAAAATTATTTACTCGAATACTGTATTCGAGTAACTAGAAGCGAAAGCAGAAGACTACGAGAATTATGCGAACCGACCTGAAGAGGGCAGATGTGACTCTGCCGAAACGTCGTCATTTTACCATCGATCCCGGCAGGGATCAGTTATCAACTACGCGTATGAATTCCCGGAAACCACCTAAAACATAAATATATATATATATATATATATATATATATATATATATATATATATATATTTTAACACTTTCTGTCATTTTCTGTTTCTTAATTGCAATGATAATTAAACGTTTTAACAAAATACTCACAAATAGTGTGACTTTATACTAGGGAAAGAAAATTGCTTTAGTATTTCTACAGACCAGATACTACTATCCCCAACAAAACGAGAATTAGTGCAGACAAAGAATGTGCAATGTAACGGATCCCCGTAATTTTTTAGCCGGCTCTGTAATTTTAGACCATCAGCTGGTAACAAATTGTTGTCCACCATTTTTTCGCCCATTGTCTTGTCTTTGCCATGTTGACTAAATTAATTCTATGACAAAACCAAGCATCAAAAAAGGCATAAGAGTCGCCTGTAGTCAAAGGTGTTGAGATAATGACGTGATCCTGTAACGAAATATAACAATATGGCCACGACTTTCGCGCTTCTGTTAAGTCCAAGAATGAAAGTTGGTTCCGAGAACTGTTCACAAAACCATTTACATAAGAATTGCAAATGGCCAAATACGATTAAGGTCCGGAATCGTTTCCGCAATATTTTCCGTTCCTTAATCGTAGGTACTTAGCCATTCGCAAATTTTATGCAATTTTTTCTGTGGACTACTCTCAATACTAACTTTCATTCTTCCGCTTGGCAGAAGCGAGAAAATCGCGACATATTGTTACGTTTTCTTACAGAATAACGTCCCTAACTCAAAACATTTTCACGTGCGGTATTTATGCCTATCGCTTTTTCTGGTTTGTTTGCATCATAGAATCCACATAGTTAACATGGCAGAAGCAGGAAATTGGAGCAAAACATTTTGTTTTCAGAAATTAGAAAACAAGTTTTTCCTATGAGAGCTACACGATTCTTTCGCAAATTCCACTACACTGTATTCAACAATGACACACTTCCCTTCCCCCTTCAAGCCAGAAGCGAGAAAAACGTGGACCAAATCTGCCACCAGCTGACGGTCTATTTATATATGAGGAAAACACCTTGCCCGGACGTCTTAATACAGAAACATTAACAAATTGTGACAATAATGATATTGCTGCACTACATAGTAATTACACTGATCAACAAAACTAATTTTATCTAGGATACATGACCTAAATTTCGCCGTCGTATAATTAAATATCTCATATATTCCAACTTGGGTACAGTAAAAATAATATTTTTTTTCAAAAATTATAGTTTACCTAAATCGAATCGAATCCTAAAAGAAAACTCAGCGTTGTACTTTAATGAGGGTTTTAATTACTGGATTGTTGTTTCCGAAAATGTCCAATTGCAAGTGAAACACTTTTATTATACATTTTTTGGGTTTTATTTTGAAAACGGTAGTGGGCTTATTAATAAAGATTATAAAGAAGTAACATATAATGGAAACCTATTATACAAGTTCTACTTACATGCTTTTGAGAGATATATGAAGCATCACTTTGTGATGCATATACAGGCACTGTAATCATACTCGATGTAATTAAAATGCTTGAGCAAATTTAACCACAATTGAAGATCAATGCATCGTTTTTATTAGCTTGTCAAACACAAATCAGTTTATTGTTTATTAGTTGCACAACACCATTATGTTTTTATATAACTCAACTAGTTTGTTATTGATATATGAACTAGTAAACTTCAAACTTTCGATTAAAGTACTTTGTTAGATCTGCAAGACAGAAAAATTTTCAGAGTATTCAGTTGTTTTCGACATAAATCCCGAATCATTACTGAAACGCGAAAAATGACGTAGAGGCGTAAGCCAAAGTTAAAATTAATTCAGCGGCACGCATCGAAATCATGATGAGAAGTTGAAAAGTTTGTTGCTGCACTGCCAACGGTTTTTCTCATTTAGCAGAGCAAAGACCAAACCGAATCTGACATATGGCTCACATATTGAAAATAGTTTTTGTGACTGGAATTAATTGAATACCGATTGGGTTTGTATTTAATGCTCAAGTAAAATGATTGCTTTGTTTTGTTATCATTGACGATATTTCACAAATTACGTGAGTACAGTTTTAATGTATCAGTGAACAGTCGTTTACATTTGATGATTGATTCTGTTCATTTTGGCAAATAAATTCTTTTAAATTAGCATCACTCAAATTCTATGTCGAAAGTTCCCCACAACTTTGAGTAACACTAGTACGGTACGACACTGTGATAGGTAAAAGTCTAGGCCTGTGATGCAAGGCACTAGACAGCATTTTACAGGGGCGACAAAATTTTCCTAAATGGTACATTAATTCTTCTGCATAGCGATTATTGTAATACTAGCTGGCTCGCCACGCTTTCACAAGGAACAGAAAAATGTGTTTAATCTTAATGAAAGGTTTGTAAAAGAAATTCCTAGATTGCAACTGCCTTACCCGGTGAAATTGTGGATCTAAACCAACCTAAGCTATTCAAACTCACACAGAAAAGCCGATTTGCAGCGATCAACCGGTTATAATTGTTCCTAAATGGTTTGATCCAAACACATTCTAGCGGTTTCGGTTAATACCAATGACGTCACAAATCAGCAATTTGTTACCTCATTGTTTGAAATATTTTCAACCGGTAATAACCCAAATCAGTAGTTGTTTTTGATTGTCTGTCTTAAATAACATTTGAGGTTAAGTGTTTACTATTTTACATGTTTACGTATACATTTAAAAATAAATTTTGATCAGTTTTACAAAAATCACTTAAGTACCATTAAAGAACAACATAAATAATAAATTTATAGTTGTGTACCAAATTTTAAATAAACAAAAACAAAACAATTTAACATACGATTTTGATTTTTCTGGTTGAACCAAATTACATTCTAGCGGATGAGTTTTGGTTCTACTTCAATATTGAAAAGAGAAATGTCAAAGTACAATCACGGACAACCAAGGGTAGCACCAAAATTATAACCGGTAGATCGCTGCAAATCGGCTACAGTTTCATGATAACCGGGCCAACCGTTTATAAAAAAAATTCCTACAAGCCGATTGTTAACACACTCAAAGACGCACAAAAAGTTTCATCAAAATCGGCCAAACAATTCAAAAATATTTTCCTACAAATAGTCCTATGTGGGGTCATTCCCAAAAAACTCAGAAAAAATAAAAACCAGAGATGCCACAAATATCTTTCAGTAAACAAAAACAAATCTATTGTTCCTTATGTAACAAAGTTATGTATATGTAACGATTTAGAGGGTAGCTTATTAAAGAATAGTAGTTACCCAAGATTTCCCCGCGTGTGGAATGTCCAGTTCTTTGCAAAAAGAAATAGCATATGAAACATCTGGGCTATTCTATGTAACACCAATCCCCAATATATTTCACCAAAACTGCAAGTGCTTATGGGCCAACCACCCTACATAACAATTTTATTCAAAATTATTTGAACAACCTTGTATAACTGTAACTCTACTTCATTCATCCTATAGTCTAATATACTAACCAATATTATATTTTTTAAACACTATAACTCTACTCCAACTCTAACTATTTCAGCTATGCAATTGCTTATGGTCTACGCTATATAAGCTTTACTTCTGATAATTTTTGACCCGCCTTGTGAAGTATAATTTATCTCCACCCTATATTTTAACCTCCCTTTATATGCAACATTGTGTTAAACACAGTTTAAAACTATAATTTTGCTTCGCCCCATAGATGAGGTATTCCATACAGTAGGATGGAAGCTGTTCACGGTCTACCCTATATAACAAATTTTTTAACATATTTTATTCATCCTGTAGACTATAATTCTACTCCCCCTCGATTTCAACCACCTTGTGTATACAACTATTTATGGTCCCCAACAAATATAACTTTTCTGTATAAATATAAATCCACAAATCCCCAACATATTTCATCCAACTGCAACTATTTGTTGCCACCGTATATAACAATTTTATTCAACATGTTTTGAATCACCTAGTATATTTATCTCTACTTCAACATGTATTATAACCATCCTGTATATGCTGCTTATTAGTTAATCATTTTTTAAACCCCTAACAGTAACTCTACTAAACCAATTTTCCTATCCGTGCAACTGATTATAAGCTATGCTAATTCACAATTTTTATTCATATAGTTTTGAACCGCAGTATAAAGTATAATTTCTCTCCGTGCTTCATTTAAACTACCTTTCATATGCAACTTTTTCTAATCTTGTGTGTAACAACCATTTTTTAACTCACTCTGTATAATTATAATTCCACTTTCAACAACCTTGAATTGCAACTACGTATGGGCCACCCAATATAACATTTTTTAACACCCTGTATACTTACAATTATACTCCACCCTATATTTCAACCTTCCTGTATATGGAAGCTTATAGATCATAATACCCTTTTATATTTTTTTAACCCACCTGAATAACTGTAATTATATCCGCTACATATTTCAACCATCCTATATAAACAACTGCTCCTACCATTTTTAAACCCATCTCATAACTCAAGAACATAATTCAAATATTCTAACTGCTTACATAACACATTTTTTTCTAAGATTTTTTTTATCCATCCTGTATAACTACATATTCTATACTACCCTTATTTCAACCGCATTGTATATAAACTACTTATAAGCCAAACAATATAACATTTTGTTATCCACCCTGCATAAATATAATCCCGATAGAACCGCATATACCAAATGCAACTATTTATTTATAACTTTTATGAACCACCCCGTATAACTAATTCCAATCTCCGTTATTTCAACCACATTGTATATATGCAGCTGCTTATGGGCCACCTAATATAACTTTTTTTAAAGATTTTTTTTCCTATATATATACCTTGTAAAATTGCGCATGATATATCAGTTATTTTATTTTTAAATCGAAACATATTAGTTGCACTGGCATAATCCGAATTTTGAAAAAAAGCTAATGAAAGTATCTAAGATTTGGTAAATGCGGTAGAAGCAATAGAGCAACTGTGCGTTACCCAACATCCTACAAGTTTTTTCGCTATATCTACCGTTTCTGTAATTGTAGGTCAAACTATTGTAACTGATTAATAAATTGTGTATGGAAACATCAGACATGCCAGGAATTGTTTGTTTTTTTTTCGGATTCCGTAAGTTAAATTTTTATTTTAACAACCCCGCTGACATTAGACATTAGAGGTAAAAATTACTTGGGTCGTCAAACATTAGTAAAATTAATCTAAATTGGAGGTGCTTCAGCAGCTGAATGGAAAGAAATACTGATAACTTCAAAGTCCAAGTTTTGTATGAAGAATACCTCACTAAACTACTAATAATGAGTGAAGAAACTAATTACCATTTGAATGGTTCAGTAAATTATTAAAACTTTCGCTATTGGACCCCTGATAATCCGCGCAATATCGGTGTGGTTTAAATGTTTTGTTTTGGTAACAAATTTAATGTGTTTTTTAGTGAATTTCACAGACGTCGAATAAATAGAAGTGTTGTTTGTCTTCAACAACATGGTTCCATAGAACACACTGCCAAGTGCCAACGCATCCATAGTACTACCATGGTGTACTACTGAGGAATATATTCCCTTAGATGCATAATTTCTTGTTTTGTGTGACGTGCCCTGGCCCACAATATCACCTATGCTGCCCCTTTGAGTTTTTGTACGGAGGGTGAAATTAAAATAACGCGTATATGTTCACAAACACTGTACTCTAATGGAGTTGGAAATTGTGACCACACACGAAACTTTTTAGCTAAAGTTATGCATTGCCTAAGGCACAGTTTGTAGTGTGTAACCGAAAGAATGGCCGCCACGTTTTGTAAAGTATAACTTTTTTTGAAAAACTGCTTAATTGGCCTTTTCAGGCTTCACCGGCTTTTAAACGCATATCGAGGAAATAACGACCTCCAAATCGGAGGTCGTGCTAGGAAAATGGTGTCTTCCTGTGATTTGTGGTTATCAAAACTTTGACTATTAATTTTCATCTTCACCATCATCATCCTCTTCTTTAGGTCACTCAAATTAAATGTTCTATTCATTTCCACGTAGATCCTTATATTTTAGCTTATTTCTGGTAAATCTTCAGGTTCTACTTCTATTCTCGTACAAAGCTTTTGATAATTTATTAGCTTGGGTATCACGAATATATAAAAGGAAACGATTTTTTTTTTTTCGTAATGATTACATCAGCTAAATGCTTGTCTTATCATATGGTCCTCCATAGAGGTGTAACTAATTGTAAACACTCGCATTCCCTCCTTCCGCACAAAAACCTGGTATTTGAGGAGTGCCATTCAGCGTTTATATACTCAGCTGCCCATTTCCATGCACACTTCTTTGCTCACTACGGCTGAATGTAAACGAAGCATTGCAATGTAAATTGTGAATGTTCAATATTTTTTAATATTTAAGAAAAAATCTTTTTATATACCTGATCATCTTGGTGAAGTTTTTTATCTGCATATGGTAGATACTCGGTTTAAAAACATAATATAATGTTATGGTGCAACTGGCATTCGTTAGATATTTCTGGGAATCCGAAATGTTTGGCTATGGACGCGACGGCTAGCGTTAATGGGAATTCGTCGAATTTTATCGAAGCTTCGAAAACACATTTCCCGATGGGTCGTTGACCTACTAGAGAATTCCGAGAGAAATATATAAATACGTACAGTTGGCGATAGCATTCATTCAGTATTCAACGACCGTATAGTTACGTAGAGATAAATTGTAAATAGTTCTGTAAATATAAAATGTGTTAAAGTCGTGGAAATAAACAAAAGTGAGTTAGACTGTGTTTTTAAATAAATCCAAGAACTGAACTGAACCCGAGTGTGAAAATCATCACATCACGATCATAAATATTCCGTAAAGCACAACAACCTATGGCGAGAAAATTATAATTTTCATTTGGAGTTGTAAATTTATTTATAGAAAATAAAAGTACGAGTATTTTAACAATTTAAGTCAATGCTTCAAAATTGATCAGTGTTCTATACTGACCATGTGATTGCATCAGACACAAAAGTGACTCAGTAAGTCTGAAGTACTCACTAAGAAAAAACATGACAAACCACATTTGTACAGTAACTGGGGAATATTCCTGGAAAATTTTTGTCAGTAAATCGATTTGTCTGAAATTTTGACAGTAGGTTGAAAATATCATAAAAAACAAAACTTATGTATAATCATCCCTTGTAGTGGGTGGAAATTAAAATCGTAAAAATATGTACAGAAATCGATAGAGGGATGAATTCTAAGTAAAAAGTTTTATATAAACATTTTTCGAAACTCAATACTTTTTGGGTTATTTATGATTGATAATGTTCATTTTTCGTCAAACAAAAAGACACGTTTTTCGTCGGTTCTTCTTAAATAAGAGGGATCATTAACGTTCTACAAAAAAATCTCTTCAAGAAAAGGAAAAGTTTTGCTTATTCTATTTATGTAGGAGCAATAGATGCTAAGATATGACTGGTTGAAGGTCAGTTCTTTTCTGACGTTTTAGAAAAAAAAATCGCTGAACATTTTTTGACGAGCTTCAAAAAATCTTCAAAATAAAGATTTTGAGCCATTAGCATAATAATTGACGGAGCAGCTAATTGATTTTTATTTTTGTTAAAATACTGCAATAAAACTGATATATTTACTACCTGATTTTAAATGAAAGGCTGTCCTTCTACAACTTACTTTATTTAGATGCCTATAAAATATCCTGAAAGTTTTAGGATGCATATTTTTAACTTTAAAAATAATACTTTAATTTCAAAAAATTGTATTTTTTGAAAATAACATGACAAATAAAAGGAATAAAAAAGATGTCAGAGAGCAAAAATTTAGTATTTTTTCCCTTCAAATATTTTGCTTTTTTATTTCCATAGCGCAAAAATTAACCGAGATATCACGGTTAGAAGGTAGCAGTCGAGAATGGAGACCATGTTTTTCAAACACATTAATCTAAAGAATCTCGAAAACAAGGCGTTAAAAGATCTTGAAATTCATAGAAGTTGTAGCTGCTACAATTCCCTGAAAATGGATATTGAATTTGTACGATATGTTTAAAATTAAGAAAGTTATCGTTATAAAACTGACGTCATTTACACGATTTAGTATATTCCAGGAGTAGCAGACGAGAAAAAAAGAGCAAACCAAGCAGCTGTTGAACATCTGCTGTGTTTACTTGACTGTACTCGGTGCATTTTGAAAATCGTAAAAAAAAATATTTGAAAATAATTTTAAAAAATTGTTTCGTAATTTTGTCATTAAGGGTGTTTTCTTGTACCATAACTATACATACATACGTCTAAAAAATATTTCATAATAAAAAAAGGATTTTTTTCGTAATTTTGTCAATAAGGGTGGTTTTTAAGGGTTGAAATATCGTAATAAATTGTTTTTTGTACAATAACTATACAGAGGATTTTTATTTTTCATATATACATGTAAAAAATATTTGAAAACGATTAACAAAAATTGAAATTTTGTCGTTAAGGGTGGTTTTAAGGGTTGACATATTATAAATACGATATAATAACGTGTACAATGTTAAGTAATACTTGTTCTACTCGTTTGGTTATAATTTTTGCCTAAGAAACATCTACTTTTATGTTTTACTTATTCTTTAGCTTAGGGGGTGGGTTTCACCCCTTAAAAATAAAAAGCACATGTCAAATACTATATCACGATCATGAATATTCAGGAAAATACAACGACCTATCACAAAAAGAATTATAATTTTCATTTGGAGTGGTAAATCTATTTTGAGAAAAAAATGTATTTTAAAAATTAAAGTCCATACTTTCAATTTGTTGCCAACAGAACCCTGATCAAGTCATTACATCAGATGCAAAGTAACTCACGGAGTCTAAAGTACTCAAGAAGAAAAGAACTGCACAAGTCACACTACTATCATCAAATTTCGGTAAATCACAACGACCTATCGCAAAAAAAATTATAACTTTCATTAAGAGTTGCAACTATTTTGAGAAAATAAATGTATTTTGAAAAGTCCATGCTTCCAAAGTGTTGCCAACAGAACACTATTCATGTTATTACATCAGAGTCAAAGTGACTCAGTGAGTCTAAAGTACTCAATAAGAAAAAAACATGACAAACCACATCAGGAACTTGAATTTTCGGAAACCACAACGACCTGTTCCTAAAAAAATTATAACTCATTTGGAATAAAATGAACAATATAGAGTTAATAACTTATTTAAATTACAATTACAAATATTATATATATTTATTTTAATTACTTTTTAACATCATCGATTTCGCAAATGTTAGACTTTAAACTGAAATAACAAACTATACCGTGAAATAACAAGTCCCGGAGTGTCGCAAATTCTTGTATCTATACCAGAAAAATAATTCTTTCTTTACCATGAATTCAATGATTTGTTTAACCTTGGAAAAATAACGATTGTTTATTGCTTTACTAATGTCTAGAACAATAATAAAGGATTGTGAAAATAGAGAAAAAAACACCAAAACTGGTTTGTCGTATTAACAATTCAATAATACACTTTTCTTTCGGGCGACAAAAACAATAAAACGAATTTAATTATAGCTTAAGTTCATTAGACAAATAAATAGAACGTAAATTATCGTATATGAAGTATACATATATGAAAGTTGTTATTTAATTTGAAAATTATACATACAAAATTATTTTATCGTTAAAAGACTGTAAAAAAGTTGAAATACCTGAACGAAAATCAACCTCTAATCCACTGGAAAATTAGTACTTTTAATACGTGTAAACATAAGGCATTTGGTACGCCTTTTATTTTTTTATTACACTATTAGTACGAATAAAAGTGACACACAATTATAGTCAGTTTAACAATAGTCATTTCAATCAAAACACTTTTTTTCTAAAATAACGAACCGTCCAAATCGCAATTTATTTTTCACTAAAGATCTTCTCTAATTTTAGCACCGTGAATTCGAGAGACATCTACCTATAGTGACGAAGAAATATTTTTTTTGGCAATAGTTAATGAACAGTCAAAGGACACGTGGTCATCAATTACATGAACTCTCTTTGTACGACAGCGATCATTCACAGGAGATTTTCGAACATAAACTCGATTGAAAAATGTATGTGTTCTATACGAATTCTGGTGACACAATATTTAAAGAAATAATTTACAGTTCACTAATAATTCAAGATAATGAGACAAATTAATGACAATTAGTAACGTAGCCGGTGTTGTTATTATTACCATACGTGAGAAGTGTTTTAATGATTTTCAAATGTTGTGTTACGAGGCTACGTTTTGTATAACTTTGAGAAAATTATCGGTTGAACTATAAATGTATACATAACTAATTATCAATAAATAATTTTGGATAGGTACTACTAAGGTTGGACAGAGTGCAAAGTGCTTTCTACGACCTTTTATTGAGCAATAGCTGGATCTTCCCCGGAAATTACTGTGAAAAGAAAAATTATTATGGGTAATTAAATTATAAGCATTCTGACAACTCCCTCAAGAATTATTAGAGTCCGTATCTAGAACCTGTAGATATTTTCTTCGACCTAATTATTCTTCTTCATCTTTGCTGACATTGATAACTCCGCTACACAAAACAAAGTCTAATTTTTGCATGAAAAAAGTTGTTTGATCCAGACACGTGATATGGGCGATTCTCAAATAATTGTGATTTTTTATGTCTAATACTGTATTTAACTTTTTTTGATCAGAAAATTATAAATTGATAAATTTGATAGTATTTTACCGTCGACATTGTTTATTAAAGCATAAGTATTCATGGATCATGAATAACTTACAGAAATATACCCAAAATGTCAGTACCGTGGCATGTCTGATTTTCGTTTTTTAAACTAAATGTAAAAAAATCTATAGAGTCGTCTTATGGTCTAAAGTTTAGCTCTTATAAATAAAATCTATTGTATATTTCATCAAATTATGCTGCAATTATACCTCAATATTGATTGGTAGAAAGAAATAATAGATTTAACTAATCTTAAACATTATTTTATTCTAAAACAATTATAATAAATTGTTATTTTAATTCTACTGTTAATAAGTTTTAAAGATTGTTAAAATCAAGAAAGAAAATACCGTAAATGTCTCTGTATGATTATCAAAGTTCTATAATTTATCATTTCTTTAATTATTTTAAGAAAGAGATTTATTAGGCAGCTGTTTTGAATATTCCATTTTGGTGTCAGTACCGTGGCCATGAAATTACTAATTTTTGTTCTAGTTTCTTTTCTATTGAAGTTGTAGTAGAAATTTTAAGCATAATAAAAGAGCAATAGCACCCAGAAAACAAGTTTTAAAGCATTGTTGATTTGTAAAAATCACAAATATCTGAGAATCACCCATATATGCCATCCGAAGTATTTTTGCTCGCTTATCATTAATCGAACGTCAGAATTAGTTCATCAACCCTTGGCCTCCAAAAAAACACTGAAGAATTTTCAGAAATAAATAATTTTGTTTACGATCCATGTTAAGATCAAAGAGTGACGGAGCAATTGACCGCGGATTCGTGATCGTGTCACAGGTCTTAATCAGACAATTTTTTTGTGTGTGTGACGGGGTAATTACTGTATATTTTAGTCTGCAGGGGGTCATCATCCATTCTGTTCTTAACATGTATTCTTCTCATTCATTGAATATGTTAATTTGTTATCTTTTGGCTCTGGAATACCTCCTCACCCCACCCAGAAAAACCTGCTAATTTGCTCCCTTCTAAACCAAAACCTAGTGACGCTCCTGGCAATCATTTCTCGTTTTATTTTTAAAGGTTTTGTTTGTTGTTTCAAATGTCCTGGAGAATTTATTAATTTTTAGTTTTAAGTTATTGCTATTCTTGTAGGATATACTGCATCTCAGATCCCTTACTTTATTTCACCTGTTGTTATTTTCCTTAGCTCTATTGAAAGGATTAAATGCGCCTTTTAAATTTTGTAATACCAAACCATGCTGTTGATGAATTTAACATACAGGGTGTCCGGAAACTAATGACACACAGTTCAACCATAGCTTTCTGACTTCAAATTAAAGCGATTAAAACTAGAACAAATATACTATTACGAGCAATAATCTCAAATTTATTTTTTTGTCAATAGATGAGAACTCATCAATCTTTGATATATTATAAAACCTACTTGTTTCATTCGCATAGCTTACAGATATGCATAAATATGCGTTTGTTCAATTTTAAATAGAAATGTGGCTTTTGTTTTTCCTTCGAAAACGAAAGTAAGATACGGGAAATAAATCACGAGACAAAAAATTTTCAAAAAAGATACAATTTTTATACAGGATCTGTGAATAAATTGTCTATTGTCAATTTCAAAAGTACGTGTACCAAAAAGTGCATTCATGTAGGAATAAATATTAATTTTATTAAAAAATATATTTTACTATCAATATGTTAGCGTTTACCATGAGATTGACCGAATTAATCTTCTCAAAAATTTTAAAGATGGGACGTGATATAACCATATAAACACAATCATTATATATTAAAGTCTTTGTTAAACTGAAAAAAATATATATGAATTATAAAAGTAATTTAACTTAATTTTATAACTTCCAAGGAGTCTCCGGAATGCAAATTATGAGTTACGTCAGTTTTTGGTATTACTGACGTAGTTTACCAAGGTACAAGCATTACAAAAACAATTCGAGACCTGTTTCGCAAATTCATTAAGCTGTTTTAGATTGAAAAATAAATTTATTAGAAATTAATTTATATGAATATTTCACTTCTAATTCTCTACCAATTACTTAGTAAACTTGGTTAAATTAATTGTTTGTAAATGTCAAAAGTATTATTTAGCGTTGGTATTAAAATTTCAATTCAAGGTTTAATACATTACAGACTTTATATAATAGCCGGCACAGTATTCTTAGAACACAGGAATTGTGATTTTATATATAGATTGGTAATCCTTGTCTTATTGATTATAATTTTGTTGAAAAACAAATAAATTAGGGTACTTAATTATTGGTCAGTAAACAAAAATCTAAATACCTATTATAAGTTCGATATTCAAGTTAGGTTGAGGGTTTTTAGTTTTATTTATAAAAAATCTAAGTCTTGGTGTGGACTCTTAAATAATACTGAGTTGGTTAAAGAAGGACATTTGCAAAAAGACGCTACAAACTTAATAGTAGAACAAAACCATGTGCACTAGAGATAAACTGCTACAAAATCAATAATTTTATAAGCACGTTTTTGTGTAATACTACGTCAGAAACCGTTCCTTATTCAACTATGGTTGGAATCAGTTTTAGGGTATTCCAAAAAGATATACGGGATGCTGAGACTGACAAATTGTAGTACATAATTACTATTTTCAGAATTATTTGGTGAGTTCTTTCTTCTTTTTTTAATGCTTCTCTGAATCAGTATAATCTTGAATTACAGTTCATCTTGGAGAGTTACAAGTTGAAAAGGAGATTAATCATAAATCCTTCCTTAATAAACTTTATGTTACTATTTAGCACAAAACACGTCATAAAAGGAATGCTAGTAATGAATACTAATCACTTCTAGAGCGTTTTAAAAGGTTAAGACCGTCTAATATGAAAGGTGGATACAAAGCATGTACATATACAAAAGAACTTTTCGATGATAACCCACGGCAAATAAACCGAAAAGAACAACCAATGGCAATGCTTACATCACACGAAAATAACATCTGAAGCTGTTGGATGTAGTAAAACCTCTTAAAACCTTTCCTAAATAAAATATGTTGTTCAGGAAACTCACACTATTGGGTCCAGTCTATATTTGTTTTGATACAAAAGCAGAGTGCTACAAACAGTTGTTCACAATATCGACTAAATAATCTGGGGAGTCACGTATTGACGATATTTTTAAGAATTATATATTAATTTCTGAAGATGAAAGTATTCAGTCAATGCATACTCCCGGTTTTGAGCTAAGGATCCCAAATATTACAAAGGTAGGTAAAATTGCACATATAACATACTCGCATACTAAAGTGTTCCGTACCATCTTTGAGATTTGATACAAGGCAGGTGAGTCAAAGTAGATATATATTTTTCAAATATTCCAGTTTCAGACAAGCAAGGAATGAGTAGATTTTCTTATATTTACCACCTGGTGGTCCTTCTTCACTTAATAAAGGTTAGCAATTACTTCGGTAAATTGTTCTCTGTTTTCTGCTGTTTGTATTAATTCTTTGTAATTTAGACCCATCCAATGACGAATGTTCCATATCCATGAAATTATTTCTACCAATGCCTCTCTTTCCTTCGATTTTTCCTTTCACGACTAATTGATATTAATAGTAATTAATATTTCTCAAGACATGACACACGTACGAGGTTTTACGGATTTTTATTGTATGCAGTAACTCTCTCTATTCTTATTTAACGTTTGTAATAGTGCTATATTAGTTACATGATCGGTCCAGGGAATTTTGAGGATTCTTCGATAGGTTCATATTTCAAATGTTTCCAATCAATTCATGGCTGAGGTCGTAAGCGTAAGCATTTTAACAGGCGAATTCGAAGATGCAAGTTAAGACCATGTGGGTCAATACAAGTCCTTTCAGCCATACAAATGAAGTTCTTGCCTGTTCTATTTTATCTAATTTCTTGTTCTCCATCCAGATTATTGTTATTCCAGCAGTCTAGGTATTGGATTTTATCAACTTGCTCTAACATTACTCCACTGGATGAAATAGGCAAAGGAATATTTTGGGATCTTGAAATTCGCAATTTGTTTCATTGGTATTTCCCCTCATGCCAAACTCAGTCATTATTTTGATTAATTTGTCCATTAGGCGTTGGAGACCTAAATCAGAATCTGCTATAATGATGGTGTTGTCTGCGTATCTTATACTGGATATCATTACTCCGTTGATTTTTATGCCATCCTCTTCATTTTCGAATACTTTCTTTCCTTAATATCTGTTTATATTAAGCGTTTTTAATTTATAAAAAATATAAACTTTTATTTATTTTTCACAGAGGGCCTTTTTAATTTTATTTGCTACATGATACCTTTGATTTTTATAAAAATAATTATTAAATTTTCTAATTGACCAACAAAATTAAGATTAGGATTGTCGCTTTATTTATCAATAAAAATTCAGTGAAGCCGTATATAATCTTTCGGTTGAATTTTAGGTTTAGTAGTTTGGAAGATAAAGGGGAGAATGTACGTTTTTAAATAATTTTTCAACAAATTAAATGAAATATATATATATATATATATATATATATATATATATATATATTGCAGTTAAAATTTAATTAATTTTAAAAACTTCACTTTCTATAACCTCATTTACACGTGAAAATCAATTATTTACAACAGCTGATTTCAAATAACATTTCGCACGAATGCAAACTCAAGTATCTAAGCTGTACCAACCAACTTAGGAATTCTATATCGCTGTATATATCCTGCATCGAATATTTAGGTTTTTCTACATTTGTTCGCACAACGTCCATATAAACAGTTTTTACCCCAGTCGAAATTTCCAGTTACTTTTTTCATTATCCCAGCGATTGATGTTTTATTGGAATGAATAATGCTTTAAGGTGCTTTAGTCAGGGACGGCGTAGATACATTTTATAACAATATGAGTAAATACTCCTCTTCTTCTACTTGATATATTCTTTGATGCGTCTGATTTTTTTTTCATTTAAATCTGTTATTTGGACCCCAAACATAAACATCAGAGTTTTCTCCTTATTTTTCTTGTAAAGTTTAAATGAGGTCCTATATTTCTATAGAATTATTTACAAAATCAATTAGGTTAGTCGTAAGTCGTTAATCAATTCTGTGTCGAATAAAGTGAATGTCTCTGCATAAGCAGTAAGCATGCAGGGATGAACCCTCTGTAGTTGCTTCGTAAGTAGGCGACATTTTCTTAATAAGTTTAGCATTGCGCTGGGTTAGGGTAGGATAATTTAAGTAAAAATTATTGCTATCAAATCTATAGTTATTGTATTGAGTAAAGGGATATTATACAGACGCTTATGAAGTCAAATAAACGCTCATGAGGTGATATTAAGTGTTACATTTAGTGTTAGAGCCGGGGGTCCTGGGTTGCCTCGTCCTGTAAATATAGTTAATTAGTGTTAAATACTGGAGTCTGTTCGTTAAGGTCGAAAGGACCAGGGCCATTAGCCTAGGGCTAAAAAGGCCGTAAGACTGCTTGTAGAAGACGAAGAAGAAGACGATTGAGCTGATCTAGCATAGCAGTTATCACTAAGAAACGCACAGGATAAAGCTGTATTTATCGCAACTGTAGCTATTGTATATTAAACGATATTTTAAATAAATCGGCTGAATAAGCCTTTTTATAAGTGTTTAAATAATAAGTGTTTGTAATTAGCACAGAATTGCCAATCTACACCACATGTGCCTAGCACCCTTGTCAAAAACATTCAATAATCGTCCAGACTCTCGATTCCCGGGTTGCATGACCGGTCTGGAGACATAATTAAGTTTATACGGAACTCTAATGACGCCAGTCTCATACAGAATTCCCAGTTTTTTTCTTGTAAAACAATTTATATCTACAGTTAATAGTATTTTGCGTTTTAAATATACTTTTCACACCTTGTGTGTTGTGATCCATTATCCATTAAAATTATCACTTGTGACTACAAGTAAAACGTTTATATCTATACATTTCATCTCACGAAGCAAATTCTTTCAAAAAGTCTCACTTAGAACAAACAAACAGGAACCGCGTAAACATATTCATGGTTAATAATAACCACCTACATTTTCAATAACGTTTAAAATTTTGAAGCGACACGTGTGTTTGCATGTAATTCACTCGGCGTCTAACCGTCTACATTTTATTTCCATTTTTCTATAAATACCTGCGTGGCAAATGTTTTTCGTGTCGTTTATGTTTTAGGTTTGTGTACTTACATCTTGCGCTTTTTTCGCTTGGAATAAATAGCAGTAGAGTAGATTTTCGAAATCGTCTCGAAGCAAATAGAGGAAGGTACAAGGATCTAAATCGGCTTGTGAAAATCTCATCATTTGTGATATTTTGTGGGCGAATTGAAGCTCGAAGTCCTGATTGTAGGATTGCAATATTCCATCTTCTACACCTAAGCTCAGCTGAAACAAAAAAGAATACAATGTATAGATATAACAATTTATTTTTAGGAGCATACGGAGGTAAAATTAAATATGAAATAGGTATTTTATTGATTCTTAGTTGCATGCCTTTTCAAGCTAGCTTTAGGTGATCTCGACGAAGGAATTCCTATAAATGGTGAACGTCTGAAAATATTAGACAGGCAGATAATACGGTTATTATTGCACACGCAAATCGGTGCCAAGCAAATCTAAAATCCTGCATTGCGTACTTATCTACTACTTCATCAAACTTAATGGTTGCTTGGCACCGACTTCAAAAATATACTAGTTTGGTAGGTAATTAATTTGTACAGAATGAGTACCTTTTAATGTTAACATTTTTTTACTCTCTGGGTAGGTATCTAACAACATTAAATGTGTTGTTTATTTGCTAGAGTTGTATTATATTATAATTATTTTCAGCTTTTTAGTTATAGGTGGAAGTTGGTTATATATTTTTTAAATCATTTATTTTCAACTTTTTTATTTTTTTGAACTCGGGTAGTTTTGATTCTTTATTTTTTATTTTGTACGTATAACCTTGATACACAGGACCAGGTGACATCGAAAGCCCCAACATTACACAATGATACATTTTCATTTAAATTGGCAGGTAAAAGTTTACGAACAAAATGTACTAGTACGCGTTGACTTAATAAGCCCAAAATATGTTTATGCCTTATGGACCAAGCCACCCAACCTTTTTTAAAACTTTTTTTGATAACCCTGTATAACTATAGATAACTCCACTCCACCATATGTACCAACCATTCTGTTCATACGACTGCCTACGGACCACCATACATTTGTTAGCTGGCTTCTGTAAATTATAGGACGGGGTAGAATCCATCCCATATTTACGAAGTCAAATTCGTCCTATATTTCAACCATATACGTAGATAAGTCCTTGTAGGCTACCCTATAAATTATTTCACATTTAACACTTTGTATCATCACCCTATATAACATTAATTCCTCTCAACACTAAATGCAACTTATAGGTTATCAAATAAATAATTTTTTAATAACACTGTATAAATATAATTCAACTCCAGCATATATTTCAACCATCCTGTAATGATTTATTTATAACCACATCATACAACAGTTTTTTAATCACCCTATATAATTTTAATTCCACATTTTTTCAAACAGTTTTAGACCACCAAACCTCCAATCCACCCTATATTCCAACCATTCTGTATATACGGCTGCCATGGACCACCATAATGTTTTTAACTGTCTTCTGTAACAATCATTCTACTCAGTCCTATATTTCAATTATCATATATATGCAACTTCTTCTAACACTTTACTTTGTGATTTTGTTTGCTATAACAAAACATCCTGTGTATAATCGCACCAAATAGCAGTTTAGAACTTGACATGTGTTGTCACGGAGTTTTCTATTAGACCGGGAGATTGTACACCAAAAGCATCGTCTTGGCAAAATCGAAAAATTTTCATCTAAATAGGTATTTGCCTGGTTTACAAACAAAACGAGCTTGGTACTCATTGATTTAAAGAGCCGAAAATACTATGCTTTACTACCTATATGCTTGAGATGTATACAAAAAATTTTAAAATTCGCAATCAAAACTTCCAGTGTCTACAATTCCCGCACTATTACGTTGGAATTAAAATATTTATGAATCACTTCAATGAAAATTTTGATAAGAATATTGGAATTTTCGGCGATTTTCTGCAAAACTTGTTGCACGTCCCAGAAAAGTAGTGAAAAAACTATACACATCCATAAGAGGTTTTTGAAAAATCGACCATTATGTTAGAGATATTGGTCGATTTTCATGTACGCATCTGTTCATTCACAATTTTCATCACTTTACCAATGGAATTCTTTTCCCAAATTTGAAGTTTCACCAATCCGGATATATACTCTATTAAAAAGGACCATATTTATTCAAAACGGTTCACAACAGGAGAAGAAATCAGGTTACATACATACAAAAAAATAATACGCGACGAATTGATAACTATGATGATGATTACTTAGTGGAGATTAACCAAAGAGTTGAAAAAGGAAGTTCAGCTGCCAACAAAATGGACACCATATTAGGGATCACAATCTTAGATCTTAATCTTAATCTTAATCTATCAATGCGTGATGATCTAAAGTTCATAAGTTCTCTAATATGTTTTTATTCCTTTTAACTGTAATAAACGTGTTAACTAGATTACTTCATGTGCATTCTACATTTTGAAATAAATTGTAATACTTACTAATATGTTATAAAACAGAAATGGTATTTGAAAAACACAATGCACGAACAAAATAATAGCAACGCTTATTAGATAGACTTGCATAATACTTTCTCTCTCTCTCTCTCTCTCTCTCTCTCTCTCAGAAATAGAATGAACGACGATGGTAAACATGATCGATGATAATATAAGTCTCTGATCCGAAGCCAACAAAATTTGTATATGAGTTTCTCAAGACCCTTCCAGCTCGGGAAATTCAAGTGTTTATATTCTTGCTTAATATTTCTAGAGCAAGGTTATCTGTAAGTGATATCATCCTCTAAACGCCTTAAAGATATTTTGCCATCTGGCCATGACATAATACCCAGTCTTGGTTACACCGGTTTAGCCTCATCATTACAAACAATATTCAACATAATCCTAATAACTGGGGTATTACCTGAGTGCTGCAAACTGCCAATAATTTGGCCCTTGCACAAATCTGGTAACCAAGATATCCTAACAAATTAAAGACCCATCGCTATTATTCCTAACTTTGTGCTAAAGTATTCGAGATGTGCATTTATGACTAGATTTTTCCTATTTTCAGAACACACATATCGCCTAATCAACACGGTTTTATGAAAAATAGATCAACAGTCACTTATCGATTTTCACCCAGTTCACAGCTGCAGCCATTGACTCCAAAAGTCAAGTAGACGTGGTCTATACCGATTTTACCAAGGCTTTCGATAAACTTTTTAAAATTGAAAAATCATTATAACGGCTTTATATCAAACATATTTACTCTCAGTTCAGTATAAAGTATAATGACATCTGAAACTCGAATTTTTGCAAATGATCTGAAATTATATCTTAAAGTCAACGATAGCTTACCTACTGCTACAACATGAGCTGGATCAGCTCTCGTTATGGTGTACCAAAAACAAACTCTTTCTCAACATCGCGAAATGCAAAGTATGTTCTTATACTTTAAAGAGGAATCAAATAATATTTAATTATTCGTTTAATAATCAGACTATTGAGCGATGCACTATCTTAAAGGACCTATATACCTAAGTATTTCGATCATAAATTCTCATTCACTGAAAATGTTTTAATGATTTACAAAATCGTCACTGCGTTCGTTGTGTTTTATTTTGAGAAATTACAACATAACATAACATACCCGCGCTGAAATCACTATATATATGCTTCGGGCGCTCAAACTTAGATTATTGCAACCTTATCTGCCATCCTGTCTACACGATTCATCATAAGCTTCTGGAAGCAGTGCAAAGAAAATATCTAAAAATTCTCGCTTTTCGTGTCGACGGCTCTTATCCTGTCAGAGGGTACCAGCACAAATTATTACTTGACAGATTGAGATAAGGTCTTTAATTAGGCATTGCAATACACTTAGCCTTTCATTTCTATACAAATTGTTTCACAATAGAATTGACTCACCTGTTCTTCTGTCAACGATCCCAATATTTTCGCCAAGATTTTTTCAAGAAATAACACCTATTATTATCTGTTTGCTAATACAAATGTGTTTATAAAATCAGCATTTTTCATCATGTGTAGAAATTATAACAGCATACCTAGTAACTGTCATATTAATTTTGACAATTTTTAAACAATCGCTGAAGCATATATACAACTAATTACAACTCTGTTTCAGATAGTAGCAAAATTATTTAATATTTGTTATCTGTTCTCTCTTTTCTTTTTTTATATTTAAGATACGTTAGACAATCTGTAAGTAATTTTCATTATTTTATATTATTTGTCCTGTAATTGGATTTATATCTGTTGAGCAAGAAACTAAACTAAAACTAAATTATCTTGTACATTTTGATAAAATCTGCCTTATAAGTACAGTGTCTCAGGCTGAAATTCAAATAATATATCAGAAAAAAGTGTTAAACAAGTAACGACTATTTGTTTGCGTAAAAATTACAAACTAAAACAACAGATGCTTCGAAATATCCCAACGGAATTAGGTTTATTAAAAAATCCAAAAATTTGTATAACCCATTTTGAAAAATTTGCATCAGAAGACTTGTTAAATTTCGAGTAAATGATTAAATCAAAGAACTTGACCAAATTCTAAATTTCAAGAAGATGCCGTACCAACAGTTTTTGACGGCCTGCCAACTTATTTGCCTAAGGAAACTACTGTTGTACAAAAATTGCTACTGTTGAAGAAAACCCAACTTCAACCTAGAATCATTTAAGGATTATGAAAGTTCTGTACAAATTAGTAATTTAAGTGACATATTTAAAGTTCCACTAAACAAGCAGTTGTATAAATAAACAGTGGATTCTGTACAATTTTGGGAATCTGTGATAACATTCCCAAAATTGAAGCTACGGTTGCAATTGACAAGACTTTAGTGGAAGTATGAGTGTGAAAAAAAAAAGATGTTCCACAAACAAGAATTCCCAAGAAGTTGTGATTGGTGAGTACCCCTACTACTTTAGAGGAACTTTTAAAAGTTTTTTTGCCCGGATTACTGGTTGTCTACAGAAATTCTTCCTTCCATATAAACGGAAAGAGACGTCTACAATATTATCAACTAGTATTCCTGCATATAAATGTTTCGTATATTGTGTGATACTTATCTTTGTTTGGAAACGTTTCAACTTCAAATCTGGAGTGATATTTAGACCAATCAATAGAGATTTTTTCGTGCAAAAAATACGATCAGGATACTGCCTGTTCCATCACATTAAAAACGATTTGTAGTTATATTTTACTACCTTTTCCACTTGCAACTATGGTTTTTTACTTTATTATAAACAACTGAAACAAGAAAATTGCGTTTTTTTTTCGTTGCATGTTTTTAAAATGTAAAATAATAAACTTATCTCAATGATGTCAACAGGTGAATTGTAAAGCATGAAAATACCAATGAAATTAGCCCAGGTTCGATCCGATACGATCTTTAGTAAAACGGAAAATCAAAAAATACTGAAAAATGTAGTGGATTTCTTTATATTATCATAACTCCGTCACAATCGAAGTGTTAGAACTGGGCTTGTGGGAACTGATAGTAATTGATATATACCTTATGCGTGACTAAACCAGGAGCTATCGGTTTATTAGTTTTTGAATAATTGTGATATGAAGTTATTAGTCCACTATTCTTGCAGTACGTCTCCATGCGACATGGAGAGGTATAATTCTACAACGCTTCTATTTTCATTTTTCGTTAAATGGCGGTGAAATATACGAAAAATGTTAACAAACATCACCAAAATTTGGTGAGCGTATGAATGTGTTCGCGTAGTGGGGGGCACACGGTTGTTGAGGGGAACTGCTGACAATAATTATTATCGATAGTAACTGTCACTCTGACCGATGGTGAAAGAATCTAATCGCTAAAAAAGCTTATATACAGAGCGATTTGTTCGATTTTATTATATCAAATGAGAACTGTTTGTTTATTAATATATTTATATAATATTTTATAGAGAACTCCAGAATTAAGGCAATAGATTTATATTAAAGTAAAACAAACACTGAACTAAATAAGTCAAAAAAGGCTTGAAAATATCTTAATTAATTTCTGATAAAAGCAATAAAAATATTTATAAATTACAGCCAGCCTGCCTATATTATATATTACTAAACGCTTCCCCTCTACAACCGTGCTTCCCCACTCCTTGGATACATTCATACGCTCGCCCATTTTTTGTCATGTTTGCTAATATTTTTCAAATATTTCACAGACATTTAGTGAAAAATCGGTTATTAGTTTTTGAATAATTATGATATGAAGTTATTAGTCCACTATTCTTGCAGTGCGTCTCCATGCGACATGGAGAGGTATCATTCTACAACGCCTCTATTTTCATTTTTCGTTAAATGGCTGTGAAATATACGAAAAATTTTAGCAAACATCACCAAAATTTGGTGAACGTATGAATGTGTTCGCGTAATGGGGGGAACACGGTTGTTGAGGGGAATTGCTGACAATAATTATTATCGATAGTTACTGTCACTCTGACAGATGGTGAAATAATCTAATCGCTAAAAAAGCTTATATACAGAGCGATTTGATCGATTTTATTATATCAAATGAGAACTGTTTGTTTATTAATATGTTTATATAATATTTTATAGAGAACTCCAGAATGAAGGCAATAGGTTTATATTAAAGTAAAACAAACACTAAACTAAATAAGTCAAAAAAAGGCTTGAAAATATCTAAATTAACTTCTGATAAAAGCAATAAAAATATTTATAAATTACAGCCAGCCTGCCTATATTATATATTACTAAACGCTTCCCCTCAACAACCGTGCTTCCCCACTCCTTGGATACATTCATACGCTCGCCCATTTCTGTCATGTTTGCTAATATTTTTCAAATATTTCATAGACATTTAGTGAAAATGAGAATAGAGGCATTATAGAATATCACCTCTCCTTTCAACAACTTTTTTCAAAATTGAAATTTGATTATCTATGACGCATGGAGGCACAAAGCAGAAATAGGGAACAAAAAACTTTATATCACAATTATTCAAAAACTAATAAACCGGTAGCGCCTAGTTTTGGCATACATAAAATAGATATAAATTACTATCCGTTCTGACAAGCCCAGTTCTACAGCTTCTAAAGTGACGAAGATTCGATTTTTTTTTAAATGCTACATGTTCCAGTATTTTTTGTTTTTCCCTGTTACTAATGATCCAATCGGATCGAGCCTGGGCTCATTTCATTGGAATTTTCATGCTTTACAATTGACCTGTTGACACCATAGAGATTAGTTTATTAGTTTTGATTTTATAAACATGCTACGAAAAAAAAAGTTATGTTCTTGCTTCAATTGTTTATAACAGAGTAAAAAACTATAGTTGTGAGTGGAAAACATAGCAAAATATCGCTACTAATCGTTGTTAATGTGATGGCACAGTCGGTACCACCCTGATAGTATTTTTTACACATTATCAGTTAATTTTTGCTCTATTGATTGGTCTATTAATCACTGAGTGTTTTAGATGGAAGTAAATTTTCGCTTTGATATAATTTTTCTTGAATGACAAAAAAATCTTATAGTGACAATCTGACATAGTTATCTGCTCTTCATATAGTAAAAAATGCCGAATTCTGAATTAAATGTATAGTTTTTTGTAATTTTATTACAATTTTTCATGTATATTTGAGTGAAATGAAATGAAACAATTTTATTGTGTTGAATCTTAGATCGATGTTCTGTTTTTTTGGAATACAAAAATCTTGATAAAAATGTTCTACTATTGGAGAAATATTATAGAAGCGATTGATTCCCTTTATTCCACACTGTATTTTTAATATTTACTACTTACATAGAAAAATTTTGTAGAGTTGTCGAAGAAATCCAGTCAATAGTTGTTTCTGATGTCTCGAAGTAATTTCATACCTCGCTACAAATTACGCAAAGCTGTTGAAGAAGACAATGACGACATAATACCATTAATCGATGCCTACTGTCCGATGTTGAAGGAAATGTATGGGCCATATTACATTGCCGAAATTTTAACAAGGTTCCGAGATGCTGGTAGACAAATAGTCGTCGCCGAATTGGATGGCGTTGCTGTAGCAGTTTTGTGTTTGAATGAAAATATTAATTACGAGGTCAGTCCATGAAACTTTTAAATCATAGATGAGCACGGAAATTGTACAAATTTTCAGATTTTTCATCTTGTACTAAAGAAAATACGTTCTTAATGTTATAATTTTTTTATAATCTCAGTCGAAATGATATCATTATACATGTTATATAATCCGTGTTATAAATTATGGGGAAAAATATGTATATAGAATTTGTGCAAAAATGAATTGGGATTGTGACTGTCAATCATCCAAAAACCCTCCTACCTGCCTGAAAGGTTGCCATTAACAAGTTTTCTCTTATATGTACAGTCCGTAGATATAAAGTATGGTAGTTAGATAATTATATTTCATTTCATTTTTTGTAATAAAATTTTTAAATACTGAATTGATTCGGCCGATACTTGTTGGAAATTCATTATAATAATTAACTGATACTACAATTGCAATTTCCACAAATTACGTTTTTTGAAAACTGTCCGACGCGTTTCGACTAATGTTTTTGTCAAGGAACTAAACTAACTGGGTATTTCTTGAGGAAGTTGTATTTATATTCCAGAAGTGATATAATTACCAGGTACTTAGTTTTAAACAGGATTATTTAATTTTATTACAGGTAAAAAGATTAACTAAAGAGGTTTATTAAGGGAGAATTATTTATTTCTGTCTGGTCGTTTAACAAATTACCGGTTTTTATAAGTTTATTAATCTCCAATGATTCTAAAAGGTTTAATTTAGTCCAATCCAATTATGCTGAACATTTAGTAACAGAAAATCATCTTTTCGACGAAAATTTTAAATTATTACATTCAGAAAATAAAGGCAATAAATTAAACCTTTTAGAATCATCGGAGATTAATAAACTTATAAAAACCGGTAATTTGTTAAACGACCAGACAGAAATAAATAATTCTCCCTTAATAAACCTCTTTAGTTAATCTTTTTACCTGTAATAAAATTAAATAATCCTGTTTAAAACTAAGTACCTGGTAATTATATCACTTCTGGAATATAAATACAACTTCCTCAAGAAATACCCAGTTAGTTTAGTTCCTTGACAAAAACATTAGTCGAAACGCGTCGGACAGTTTTCAAAAAACGTAATTTGTGGAAATTGCAATTGTAGTATCAGTTAATTAATAAAATTTTTGCTATTTTTATGTTTTCTTGGAAAATAACACCAAATCAAAATAAAAAGCTGTATATTGAAAGAAACCAAATGTTTCAAAGTCGATTCTCACTACGTTTTTAATGGCCTTAAAATATTTATTGAAAATGTAAATTGCAAATTGAGAGTTTGATTTATGACATTTAACTTGACATAAGTAAAATGTTGTTGTTTTTAACAATACAGGTAACACAGAAAATTCTAAAGATCATTATTAAGTTAAGAGTTGTCTTTAGAATTTATAAGTGGCGTTTCTAGATACGACTTTGTTATAAGATAGCGCCAAAAATGCGATCAAAGAATTCTGCTGTTTCAGTGATGCCATTAACGTCATAAGGGAAAAACTAGGAAAAACCTTATGAATTATCCCGATACTGGGTTGTTCCAGAGGAGATGACCATTAATAATTTCTTCCTTAATTGTCGGTAACCAGATACGATTTAATTCCACAGAAGTAGAAGCGATACAAACGTCTTCACTCAAAAGAATTAAGACAGACTCTTTTATTTTTCGTTTTTTGTTATGTTGTTCTTTGTGAAGTATAGTTAAATTGTCAAATTGTATTTTATGCCCTGGGTCCCATGCTTGTACACAAATTTTCGATTTTTTAAATTATCGTTTTTTATGTAATTCTTGTGTTCAATATAAAATTTATTGCATTCCATTTTTCCAACTTGAAAGCTGTTTAACTTAATACACATATTTTAAAGCCATTGACAACGAAGTCAGAATCGACTTTGAAACGTTTGGTATTTTCTTTCAATATACAGCTTTTTATTTTGATGTGGTGTTATTTTCCAAGAAAACATAAAAATAATCAAGAATATGCCACAAATAACATTTAAAAGACAAAAATTTTTGTTACCAACAACTATAGCCATCACCGGCTAGAGACTAATGGTAAATTTTTAAAGCCCATTTAAAGGATTTTGTCTGAAATTGCGAGGGAGGAGTTCAATCCCAAAACTATCCCGCACGTACGCTATCCAAAGTTACTGACATCGTAATAGTAATGTAACGAGTTTTGAATGAAATAAATTAAATATAGAAAATAACTATTCATCAGTTCACAAAATAAATATTATTCAATACATTAGATGAACAAAATTTGATTTGAAATGGCAAGCCGATCAGCAATTTTTTTACATAATTATTTTTATAATATAACAAATAAATTCATAGAATATTTTCTGTCTTTCTGTATCTCCCTATCCTTTTGTTGCATGTTGTAAGATTTTGAAAATATACAAGTCCCTAAAAAAGTGCAACAATTTAGTAGAAAATGATATACCCGATCAAATATGAGTTATAAGAATCAAAATTTAAGTAACATTTAGAAATATCAATAAACAATAATCCATTCAAAAAATATTTTCTCCGGATTTTTTAAATTTTTGTGCTTTTGTTAATTAAGTTAGATATTATTATGAAATTGCGGAACAATTGCTAAATTAGAAACCTCTGACTTTCTTCACTGCTCTCAGATAGCTGTAGATTGCACATATTTAAAAAAAATTGATATTAATGATGATATCATCAACCCTTTAATCATTAATAACAATTGAGATTGCAAGTTGCAACTTTCTTACTTTTGTTATCACTGTTTACTCTTTGCTAAAATTAATGTTATTTTCTTGTAAATTGATAAATAAATAAATAAATAAATAAAAATTCCCATATTTTATGCTTATTAATTATTATTAGCACAGATGTTTTCTAACCAATGCCATGAAACGTCAATCAATCAATTGGGATGTGATTTGCAAATTATATAAAAATAATGTTAGAAGTAGAAATTACATCTGCAATATTGTAGTTGGTGCGTTCCCGCAATTTGTTTAGTGTATTGTGTTCAATTTGATTGAATTACTTTATTGATTTTTAAACTTCTGCACCTTTTCTAAAACATTCCGTCGCGCTAATGCTAATTGTAAGTGTTTTTTGCATGTAAAATATAGACAGTATTGACATTCGTGTTTCGGTTCCCTAGCTGTTTAGACGCTTGGGAGGTTCGTGTATTGTTCTCCGAACTTTTCGGTCGCTTTGATTCCGTCTGAAGAGACGGCGCTTATTGCTGTTTTTTGCGTTACGATTTCGCGAGTTAGTAGCTCCGTTCGAAACGACCGCTAAACCGCTTTCATTTTGTTTCTTTTGTGTTTACAAAAGCGCATCATTTGTTGTTAAACCCGCATTTTTTGTATACTCAATCAATGAACATTATGTCGCTATTTTTTTGTGTAACGTGTTGTCCAGACGAAGCTCTAAGAAACTGTTCCTGCTGTTACGGGGCTAGCCTCTGAAGAAAGAAGACCCAAGAAAACACCAGAGCTTCGACATAAAAGGTTAGTGATAACTTTTATTTGGTGATTCGTTTATGTGACGGCACGTGTTTATTGATTGTTCCGCTAAAGGTCCTTCGTCAATTATATACTTGCATTGAACCAGCATTGAACTAAAACCGCAACATCTAATTCATACATTTTTTTTTGATATTCTCTATGGAATGTGCCATCGAAGACATTCCAGTAGTATTCAAATAAAATAGTTTTTAAAAAATAGGAACATTTTTTAAAAATATAATAAGTCAACGACTTATTCCACTTTTTTTATAAACATTAAAAAATTTAAAACTCAAATAAAAATACTGAATTTGTTTTTTTAATATTCTGGTAATTTGATTTTCTTATTATTTAAATAATTGTTATAATCAAATGGATTGTTTACGAAATGATTGAAAATTAAATAATTGATGAACATAATTTTTACTTGTTAGTGTCTATAAAAACCTAGGAAATCTTTTTTTTCCAATGAGGATCTTAGTTAACAAAAGCATATCAAATAATTGCAGGATTTTTTTCAACGAATTATTATTTTTTCAAGATCTTTTAATGGATTAAATACATTTTTTGTTGACTATTGTGGTACAGTTCCAAGAGACATATCTTTTTTATAAATTAAGAATCGTTTTATTTGTTCTGCCTTCCGAAATCAGCAATAGTTTTCGGGTTATTTGGGAAATTTTTAAAGACTTTTCAAAAAATTTATGACTCTTAGGCCAACATTTTTCAACTGAAATTCGATAAAATGGTTCACTAGATTATGTTTATACAATATATTTCTTTAGGCACTGCTTCGAGAATTCGAACTAATTCCTTATAACGGTTTAAGAAAGCCGGACACAAATGACTCGTCGGTGATGACTTTCGAACCAGCGAGTCAGAGCAAAGAACAATTGACTAAGCCTATAGATGAGTAAGTATATAAAAAAATGGACATAAAATCACCTTAAAGAAGTTAAAGTCAAGGTTAAATTCGAGATAATCTGGATAGCGTGTCAAAATCCTTACTACCTGTAGAAATTTTCCAGAGCCTGATGTTATTTCAAATATATTCTTCTTCTTCTTTTTCAAGTAGCCTTACGGCCTTTTTAGCACAAGGCTAATGGTCCTGTTCCTTTCGACCTTAATGACCAGACACAAGTAAATACATGTAAAAAATATTCTTATAGTCTTTTAACAACTTTCATCTTATTTACAAACACTTGAATTTTAATGGTAAATAAATCAAGATTCTTGAAATAAATTAACTTTTCTTTCCCGTCCTTAACATTTTCGAGATAACTATGTACAGTGCGAGGTGGCGTTGACTCCCGGTTTTATCACTAAATGAAACAGTTTTTATCACTTCATTAGCGTCTTTATCACTTTCTAAGCGTCTTTGGGATTTTGTATAACATCATTAAAAAGGACATAGGTTATCCGATGGCTTATACTTAAGATTCCTTAAACTAATCCTTAAATCCTTAACCTACACACACACACACACACACACACACCTTGCCACCTCGCCATCTTGACCGGAAATTCAAATATATTATGCAAGGATTATTTCATTTTCGTAAGAAAAAATGCCGCGATCGGAGGTTGAAAATAATGCTGCCAGACAAAGTGCTGACACGCGAACACTGCTTGTAACGACGCATGTTTGTAATAGTAGTAACTGACAGGTTTACAACCTACTAATAAGCCAGCAGATGATAGCTTCTATATTGCACAAAAAAAACCTACAAGAAAATACTCATATTGTAAATATTATCATAATTATCTCATTCGTTGTCGGTCCAAACTGAAATGACCAATAAATATTTATATTTGGCTAAAGAAACCATATTTAAATAAAAAGTGAATATTTGTTAAATGGAGAACTGAAAAATCAACGTGAAATTTCATAAGAAGTTGTTATTAAACTTTCCATTATTATTGGCAATTGAAGTGATATCTCATGAGAAAAACCGTATTCGATGTTAAGGTCACTAAGATAATGAAGCATATTGTACAATCCACTTTCCACATAGACTAGAAAAATGGACTATCAACGAAATTTTACAAAAATGAAGCACGAAAATGGTAACATTTAATCTGCCAAAACAAGATGGTAAGAAGAACAAATATGCAATAGGTGTACCATATCTTCTATACCGGGTGTCAATTAAGTCCCGGGACGGCTGAATATTTGCTAAAGTACTTCATTTCTGGAAAAGGTCAAGGTCATTCCTTTAGTAACTTTGACCAAGAAATCCGATGGTGACCTTGGATTTGAACTTGAACCTCATTTTTAAGGTCATTTTGAGGTCAACTTCATTTTTTTTTAAGAAAACCCCTATTTTTTATTGCGGAATCGGAAAGAACGTGAAATTTTACGTCCGGAGATGTATTGAGGTATGAGGTTGAGGCAACCACTAGAGGTTAAATAGAGGTCCAATAATGACTTCTTCTGGCTTGACATTTCTTACTCGGAGGTTTTGGAGGTCGCTGAGTTCGAATCAACTAAGGAAATTTTATGTTGTTCCAATCCAAGATGACGAATTTAAGATGGCGGATGAAAATCATAGAAATAGCACCTTTTTGGTTGGAAATGTCTTACTCGGGGGTTTTGGGGGTCGCTGAGTTCTAACCCATACGTAAAATTTTCCGCTCCTTTCGAATCAGGGATTAAAAATAAGGGTTTCTACATGAAAAAATGAGGTTGACCTTGAAATGACCTTGAAAATGAGGGGTATAGTCAAATCCAAGGTCACCATAGAGTTCCTCGTTAAGACTTACCTAGAATATGATCTTTGTTTTGTTTTACCTCTGAACTCGGGAGATTTTTAAAAAGTCATGATTTGAGCTCTATTTGACCTTTAGGGGTTACTTCAACCTCATACCTCAATACACACCCGGACGTCAAATTTCCAGCTCTTTCCGATTCCGCAATAAAAAATAGGAGTTATCGTTAAAAAAATTGAGGTTGACCTCAAAATAACCTCGAAATGAGGTTCAAGGTTAAATCTAAGGTCACCATCGGATTCCTTGGTCAAAGTTACTCTTTTCAGAAATAAAGTACTTTAGCAAATATTCAGCCGGCCCGAGACTTAATAAATAAAATATAAATAAGCTTGCTTATTTACAAGTAACTACAAATAGGGGTTGCCGATGATAAAAGGTAGCACTAGGTGTCAAACTAGTTGTCTAGAAGTTTCAAATTCATTTACTTAAGTTAAGTTTGAAAATTTCAGTTATTTTTGGCTCTGTTGCACAGTCTTTTTATGACATTAATTTTTATGACTGAAGGATGTTGAATTTGTAGTTGAGATATAATCCCTTAGGTGTATTTTACTGTAGGCTATTGTTTGGATGGGTCCTAGTTCTGACACGTTAAATCAACACTAGTAAGTAAACACTTTCTTCCTGTAACGTCTTCGATGGCGCATTACATATAATATCCAAAAAAAATGTATGAATTAGATGTTGCGATTTTAGTTCAACGCTGATTCAATGCAAGTATGTAATTGACGAAGGACCTTTAGCGGAACAATCAATAAAACACGTCCCTTCGCGTAAATGAAATCACCAAATAAAAGTTAATCACTGACCTTTTAAGTCGAAGCCCTACAGGTGGTGTTTTCTTTGTTCTTCTTTCTTCAGAGGCTAGCACCGCAGCGGCAGGAACTGTTTTAGATCTTCGTCTGGACAGCACGTTACACATAAAATAGCGACGTAATGTTCATTGTTTGAGCAAACAAAAAATGCGGGTTTTAACAAACAAATGATCCGCTTTTGTTAACACAAAAGAAACAAATGAAAGCGGTTTAGCGGTTGTTACGACCGGAACTATAACTCCCGAAATCGTAACACAATAACAGCAAAAAGCAGCCGTCTTAAGACGGAATCAAAAAAGCGTCCGAATAGCTCGGAAGTCAATACACGAAACACGAATACTGTCTTTATTTTACACGCAAAAAACACTTAAAATTAGCATTGGCGCGACGGAAGGTTTTGGAAAAGGTGCAGAAGTTTAAAACTCAATGAAGTAATTCAATAAAATTTAAACAATACACTAAACAAATTGCGGGAACGCAACACTTCCATTTCTTCGAACCATTTCACATAGATTTTGGAGATTATTGTTGATAAAGCGCAGCCCATGGATAAGCGGTGAAATTTTCCAGAGACCACTTCAATCCAACAAGTATAGATTCGATTACAAACCGGATAACGTGTTTATACTTAACTCTTATGTAGATGCCAGCGCCGCTTTATCCAAATTACGACAAATACTGAAGAAGAAAGATAAGAACTGTAAGCACTACATATTAACAAACTAAACAATCCAACTGCGAACGCGAACTGTATATTTCCAAGTGTTGCGGAGTCTAGGTCAGACCCCGTTGTCAATGGCAAAAAGATACAATAGGAAATCCGAAGAAATGGACGTGACCATTAGTTTAATTTTTTCCTTGATTAAAAGACAATTTCAAAATCCAAGTATATTACACAAAGAAGAACAAAGCACGAAAAGAAAACTAAAAAAGTGCTTTAATTTTGTTCAACGAAAACAATTACATATCTACTACCTCCTTAAAATTCATTTGTTTCTGGTTGCCGATAATTAAAGATGAAATTACTGCACTACGCAATATCGGGACAGTTCATTGGGATTTTCCTAGATTTTTCCCTATGATTTTAAAGGGATCACTGAATCAACAGAATTTAATTATCGCATTTTCTGTTCAGTGATCCCAGTAAAATCATAGGGGAAAACCTAGGAAAATCCAAGTGGCACCAGAAGCGCCACCTTAAATTCTTCTTCTTCTAAATTTGAAAGGAACTTAATTATTACATGATCCATGGAATTTTCTGTGCTGCACAGTGTATTACCAATTTAAATTTTCTTAGTTACATCATATATCACATATATTGTAAAACACTTTTATTTTGAATTTTACAATTGCGCTATTTTCATGTAGTGTCTTTTTTACCATTGACAAAGGGGTCTAACCTAGGAAATATACAGCTTTTTCAAGTATTGTGGTGTTATTTCCAATAAGTGCATAAAAAATATTTCTGTATTTTAGTTGTTTATTTTTAACCGAAAAGGAAGGTTATCAATTCGACCTGAATTTTTGATCTGCATGTTGCCTGATTTCTTTTTTGGTTGTGAACCTATTAAAATAATTATTTTTTGTTTAACAGGATGTACATCCGGATTTTTGATTTTTCGAATTTAATGGTATATAAGTACCTACACTGGTTTAATGAAAAATCGTCAGAGAACTAGTTTTTCGTATACCTACTTAATTGTTGTGTGTCATTTGAAATGAGCGAACGAAGCGAAGTGTGAAGCGCCAAGTTACAGCTAGCAAATTTAATTGAGAAACTGAGTTTTACATTTTTGAGAGTTTGCAAAAAAAAGGTTTTCATCAATTTTCTTTTGTTTGTCCCTTATTCCACTCTCGGATCAGTAATTTTCGAAACAGTACCAACTGTACCGCTTTTTAAAACGACTACTCCACCTAACACCTTTGTCATTAGTCCAAACTAATTTGGGATATTGTACGGGTAAGCATGGGGGTAAAATACAAATTTGATTCAAACAAAATCGGGCTTTGCTAATGTCATAGGAGCCCCAGGCCGGCTATCTTTTCTATATGGTATACGGTTGTAGGTGTGTATGGGTGTGTTTGTAAGTGCATCGAAATTCGAACAGTAAGCAATCTGGGCGGTTGAAATATAGGACGGAGTAAAATTGCAGTTATACAGGTGGGTTCAAAAAATCTTAAAAATAAATGTGATATTGAATAGTACATAAGCAGTTCCATATAAATTTTCTTGAAATTTAAGGTGGAGCAGAATTATTGTTATACAGGGTTGTAAAAAAAATTGTATTGGATGGCATATAAGTAGTAGTGTATACAAGGTAGTTGAAATAAGAGTGAAGTAAAACTATAGTTATACAGAGTGGATCAAAAAAGGTTACAAACTTGTTAAATAAGCATATGCAGTTCGGATATTTGAATTTTAGGGCAGAGTATAATTACAGTTATACAAAAGGGTTCAAAATAGAGTAGAATTATAGTTATACAGGGTGGTTCAAAAATCTTATATAGTGTGCAACATAAATAGTTGCTTATACAAGATGGTTGAAGTAATGGTGGAGTAACATTTTTGTTATTCAGGGTGCTTAAGCACTTTCTAGGATATAACAGCACTAGTCACGATATTTCTGTATATATCCAAACATTTCGAGATCTAGGTAAGACTCCGTTGTCAATGGCAAAATATACAGAAATTTCGTGACTTGTGGTGTTATTTCCCAGAAAGAGCTTAAACATTGAAACAATATGCCACAAATATCCTTCAGGGTGTATGAAAAATATGTTATATAAGCATAAACAGTTCGGATATTTGAATTATAGCGCGGAGTATAATATAGTTATAGATATGGGTTCAAAAAATTGTAGTAAAGTTGCATATACTGAGTGGTTGAAATAAATGGTAGAGTAAAATTGTCACCTTTCAACACTGTTAAAAACAGCTGAAGAGCTTAGGATAAAAGGATTGGCCGAAGTCTCGTGGAGAGATGAAGAACAATCGGCCAATAGTGATTCCAATGGAGTTCAAACAGCAATACCGCAAGTTCAAACGATTATGCCAAGCAGTCCGACAGCAAGTACGACATCAACCGGTAAAAGTAAAGAGGGAGACCCTCTTTTGAAATGAGCGAACGAAGCCCCACCACCTATAGTCACAGGGGGTGGTCAAGAGGGACACTTATTCCAATGACGCGATGTCCAGCAGCGAGCTCGACCTGAACATTTGGGAAGAGGATCAATCTGCCAATGAAACAGCCGATAATACGGAAAGCGATGAGCCTGCCGTTAAAGTTAAGAAGGAACTTCACTCTCAATATGATGACCCGATCGATGAGAAGTACTCCCAGCAAAAAGAAGCCAACAAATCAAAATCGACGAGCAACGTATCGACATCAGGCAAGCAGTCCTTCTTAACGCCGGCCTTGGAAAAGGAATGGCCAGACGTCATCAAAATGAACGATTACTTCAATACGGGAAGAAGACAACAATTTTGGGAGGGACCGTTCATCAAAAGGGTGATAGATGCCATCAAGACCAAGAACTTGGAGATGACAGTGGCCGCCGAACTATTGGGCGTCTCCTACGGGACGCTGTACGGTCGATATAGGGATTCCTATGGTTATTTGAAACATCCTTACAGGGTACGTGATTTTTGGACTGAGCAAGGCCACACGGCCGTCCTTCTCAAATTGAAACGGAAAGAAATCACCCTTTTCCGAGCCGCCGAACAACTGAACGTCACCCCTCAAACTCTCGCCAACTATCTGATATCCATGTCTCAACTGGACTCCATGGACACCAGTCGACTGTCCTGGATGAAGAGGCAGACTCCATCTTGCCAGACAACCCTTCGAACAACACGAACGTGTTCAAAAACATGGTGACCAGTTCGCCGATAAGGAGTACCTCCTCATCGGATGGCAACAACTCTGTGCTGGCCAACTGTCCGGACATAATGATCATCAAGAAAGAGAAGCCGGACAGCAAGGTGAACAACAACTCCGATCATTCTGAAAGCAGCAGTGATCATCAGAGCAAGTAGTTAGAAGTACGTAGAAGCAAAAAAAAAATTACTCCTTGGTGCAAAAGTACTGAATTTTTCTACTCTTTAATATTTTATGCAGACCAAAGTAATTTTGTACTGTTTTAGGGATTTTTAAATATATATAGAGAAGTTTTGAAGTAAATACGCGTCTATTTACAGGTTAATAACAAAAAGTGATTAGTGATAACGAGAATACCAAATTGATGTTTTGTCTCATAAAGAGCATTCACCTATGTATTTATTGTGAAATATTTTTTTAAATAGTCGTAACAGAAAAGCGGCTCACCAGAGGGAGTTACCGGAAAGGTATTACCCTGATTGATGTTGATAATTTATTTTTAAGTAAGAAATGAATCTATGATGAATGTTATGAGTTTTTTTAAATGAAAAATCATGAATAGAAGGGAATAACAAGATTGGCCTTTGTTTTTACATAGTTATAACAAAAAAGCGGCTCACCAGAGGGAGTCACCGGAAAGGTATTACCCTGATTGGTGTTGATAATTTATTTTTAAGTAAGTAATGAATCTATGAAGAATGTTAGAGAGAGAGAGAGATACGAATACGCTAATATAATCAATAGAATTGTATCTTATCCGGCAAAGAATATATGCCAGAAAATAGATTGACATCGGTTCTTTTTTAATATAAATTATTTCTTAATACGTTTATCACTATGACATAAAAATAATATTTACTGATGAGTTCGTTGTTGCAGATAATACTATTATTTATGGTGAAAATCAGGAATCGTATAGTGCTTTACAAGGACTTCTAATTCATGGGGTACCTGGAAAACATTTGGTGTTCATTGAAAATTTTCCTCACAACCGAACCATGGAAAAGCGAGTAAAACACGATGTATGTATGTTTTCAATAACCCAGAAATTGATGAAGTTATTAAACAAAATATAGCAGCAGAAGGTACTAAATATCCCTTTAAACACGTTACAATTTCTTTTTACATTTCGTCTGTGTTTCAAAATTTCAATTGCGGCAAGTGTTAATTAGTCATAGTCAATCATGATCATCAAATAACACTAATTTCTTCGTTTTCTCGAACCGAGAATTTATTCACATTTTACCTAACTTACCGGACACTTAAGCCGTCATTTTCAATTGTATGCAGGGTGTTTTCTGGAAGGTTTACCAAACATAGAGGGCGGATAGGTGAGCTCATATACTATATTATGAAGCCCATATAATATCTGAATAGCTTACGGTTTTTGTTTTTTTTTATTCCAATTTTGTTTTTTAATTCCCAGATTTTCTCATATTAACTTTTGTAACTTTATTTTTCATTGTAACTTCACAAAGTAATCTTAAATCTAATCTATGATGTTTAGTTGCTCACAAATAGCGAGGATCTATAAAAAACTACAAAAGTTAAACACTTTATCACATTACAAAAAAAGACCCCTTCGAGAACTTCGAATGCTTCAAAAACTTATATACTTCAGCCCCTTGCCAATGATATACCACATGTATAGGAAAGTAATTAGTGCCATAATAAAATTTGAGATTGTAACATACAAGTTTAGAACTACAAGATATAAAACATATAATAAGTTGCAGTAATTTGTATAAATTTTGTTCAAACTGGATTACACCGCTACGGATACAAGCGCGACAAGTAGTAGTCGTAGTCTGATCTGAGCCCAGAGTATAGGGTCAGCTTTCCCAATCCCAGCGTTTGAGAATAAGTTGTCCAGGACTCTGATAGTTCGCCAGTATTGTGCTGGACACCCATCATTTTGGAATATTATTGGTCTGTCTTCCAAAGGGACTTCATCTAATAAGATCGGTAAATCATTCATTAAAAATTCAAGTGGTTTACGAGATAGAAATAGAAACCAAGGAGCAGTTGAGAGAACGAATAAATGTTGCGTTTGAAACAATATGGGATGAGAGGCAACTAAAGACTACGACTTGTAAGTTACCGTCTCAAATTTTATTATGATACTAATTCCTGTCCAATACATGTATATCGTTGGCAAGAGGCTGAAGTACAGAAGTTTTTGTAAGCATTCGAAGATCTGGATGTGCTTCTTATTATTTTTTTAATGTGATAAAGTGTTCAACTTAATGACTTTTTTATAGAACCTCGCCATTTGTGGACTCATATCATTTTTCTACGCAGTGGCGTCAAATATCGATTGCAGGAGAGCAAACAAACATCATAGATTAAATTTAAGTTTATTTGGTAAAGTTACAGTGAAAAACAAATAAGTTACAAAAGTTGATATGAAAAAATATAGATATTAAGAAAAAAAACTTAAGCTATCCAGATGTTACAAAATATAGCACATGAGCACACCTAACCGCCCTCCATGTTTGGCCCTAGCCAGAAAAGTCTTTCGAGGGGTGTTGACTCTATTTTTTTTTTAATATATATGAAGTGATTAGGAGCGCAAAAGTAATTTTTCTATTCATGTTTTTCCAGTATATAACAAATGTATATAATAAGAAAATATTAGTAGGTTTGAAAAAGTTTGTTACTTCGTTAAAATTGAATCTTCAATCCCAAATTTCGGGGAGGGTGTCTTAACCCCCGAACCCACCCATGGCTAAGGCCTTGGCGAACCTTATACAAAACACACTGTATAAATCGATGGAAAAATTAACAAAATACCGATACATTTAATGTTTGGTATGTTGAGGTATGATTTTCCAAATTGTAAGCGACTATCAAAATTATATTTAGTCATCTCCAACTGCAGTTGACTCATATAGAGAAGGAGCTTGTGCATTCTTAACGTTCACCGGAAATTTCTTCGACTGACGCGCGCTGCACTAGCCAATTATCATGTACTCATTGTACTTGCCCAAAATCTTCTACTTTCCTAGGCTCGTTTGCCACCACATCTCATACGATTTACCAAAAACCTGACTATCAGTATGTGGTTGAATTAGATAATAATACCATGAGATTCTCCACGACGATAACAGCTTGGTTGTTAAAACAACGTGGTAAAAAAATAAAAGTTTGGTGCTTGTGAAATTCCAAGGGTTCTACAGCTTTTCGAGTCCTGAGCTATTGTAATGAAAATATCTGATTGTATGAAAATATCTGATCTTGTCCACAAATATTTCACTAGACACTTTGAAAAAGCATTGAACTCTGGGTATCAATTTATTTACTGTTCAAGTCTCATAAGAATATTGATTTCAAAGAATTTCGGAGTCACGCACGGTGCCGGGTAATGGTGAAACTGTCTGGTGAATGGTTTGATCGTAGTGTATGTATTTTAGGTGTTTGGTTGCCTTCCTCGGACTATTGTTTATTTCATGTGGTAGGAAGGCGGCTGTTGTCACTAGCGTATCCAGAGGGGGGCTAAGGGGTTCAAGCCCCCCAAAATCATCTGAGTGGTATGCTTTTTTAGTGTTTATTGTGCTAAAATCAACCCAAATGAAAATCCTGGATCCGCCCCTGGCTGTTGTTTATATATTTTGCGACTCATAGTTGGGGAGTGATAGTATGATGGATGTAGCTTTTTCAACAGTGACCACAGCATTGTCTATAATTGAAACCGTGAGAGTCACTCAAATACGCAATTAGAAAAAAATATTGAAAGAATTGGTCTGTTCACACAAAACTTTAATTTCTCGAATCAACTCTTCATTTTATTCGCGAAGCGTTTGGTACTTCAAGGACAATTCATCAATCTCTAGCCTTAAGTTCTCATTAAGACTGCAAATAATTAGTTCTTCCTTTTAGTCCTTCAAACTAGTTCAATTCGTATGTTCTTCAGTTGTTCCTCTTCTTCATTTCAGTACTTTAAAGGTCATCCAATCCCCTGATTTTCAGTTCTGTCCAATAAAATTCTTCGCAAAACCTTCAATTTTGTCTAGTTTCTCTTCAATATTTCAATTCTTCAATTAGGCCACACTGAAATATTTGTTGAATATAACTGCACATGAACATGATGTGCATATATAATGTCGGTCGTCGATCCATGTTGATTTCAATTTTACAAATCATTATAATTTCTTGGGCCTAATCTACAATTTGTTATAATTTTTATAACAGTTCTTAAACGAGTACTCCTGAACTTATGCGTATTTCCACTGTTTTGGAAAAACATTTTTTGTGTAATTTATACCAACACTGAACAATTACAATTATTAATAATTTATATATACATACTGGATTCAAATGCACCATGTATACCTTAGTTAAAGCTAAATATTAGTCATACATATTATGTGACAATATTTCTAAATAATAGTTTCTAACTTGAAATGTATACCCTCGTTCTAATGACTGATTTTCTTAATTAGATCGGTTTTCGAATGTATTGTTGTTGTTTTGTAATATATATAAAAATTAGATGAAAGTTAAATATAAAAAATAGTTATATTTGTTTTCAGAAATAATTTCGTTTCAATTATTATTATTTTTATGTTTCATGAGTTATCACATTCCATCGCAAACTTGTATGACTAAGTTGCAAACTAATTATATATTCCAGTCAATGGGCCATTTAACGTTAAATATATCACAGTCAAACAACAGATGTAATTAATCTGATTTTAGTAAACAAACCAACTTATAACTTATCATTATCACATTGTGGAAATTATTCTACTACGAGGCTGACGAACTTTACAACCAAAATATCAAAAATTGCTTAACCTTCATCAAGATTAGTTTGCACAATTTCTAACTGATAACAATTCGAGTTGTGCAATTTTAAAATTCAATGTCACTTAGATGTAAATTATGACTTTCTAGCGGTCACGTCTTAAACTTACCTCCACGGAAAAGATTTAATAAACTTAAATCTAGCAAAGTAGATAATCGATTAGGGACCATAATTATATTAGAGACAAATTGGTGTAGTCATTTTATTAAATGAGGTATTGAGAAACGATTACTAAAATGTACAATTCATAATACAAAAGTAGAAAATTTAATGCAAAATAAATTATAGGTAAATACGAGTTTTCTGATTATGATGGTGACGATAACGCAGTTATAGAAATTCATTCAAAGTTAACAATAATTAAGAAACTAACGAACGAACCAATAAAAATATTACAGAAGTCAGGTAAATTCCTTAATAAGCCCTTCATCAATTACCCAACACGCTTAACCTCCTGCAACAGTAGATTGTAGTTTTAAATGACATTATCTAGACGAATCTTGGCCTTCCACCAACCATTCATTTTGATCTCGTAGTGAATTCTATGCCAAATTCCTTATGTAAACAATCACCTAGTTAGATATTTCGTCGATATTGCCTGAACTTCTGCTGTTGCTGTCCCTTGGTTCTGATCAAACATATCTGACCCAATTTCATCTTGAAATGGAATCAGACTATATCTTTCTTGGGTCTTTACCATCGTTAATATCGTGGCAGAGTTTCTGTCAGGAGATGTCCATTTAAGATATCATCTCCTGGGTAAGGGATATCCATCACTTCGTCTCCCACTTCGTTTCCTTTTTCTATGTGAGGTGTATGTACAGGTGTCGCTGTACAGCATATTTCAGCGAGAAATGTTAATTTCTAGGGGTAACATGTTCAATAGATTTTCCACGTGAAGCTAGTCTTAACTTTAGTCGTTCTCTAGGTTCTGTATAACGCCCTTTTCGTTTTCCTTTGTGACGTCCAAAATTTCCTAACCGCAATTCAAACTCTGTCCCCTTCTTTATCATGCTCCACATTTGTATTGTGAAGAATTTCAACTCTCAAATTTTAACATACATACTTCAGGGTATGTAGTTACTAGTAGATTTTTTTCATCCCAAAATCCTAGAGAGTTATGCACCAGACTAAACGTAAATTCATGTTGTGTAATGATTTTTATGCGCAGTGCGAAAACAATTTCAATGTTTAGCACTAGGACTTTATTCCGGATGCTGATTTTATATCTGCACTGTTCTATATCTGTTTCACTGCATTAGCATTAAATCTCAAGCTAAACGTTCTCGGCAATTAGTTCAGTTTAGGATTGCCTCAAAACTGTAAGATCTTTGCCACTGATTATACCTTTCATGACTAAATTACAACACAATGGTTACTATGTCTGACTATTTAGCACAGTAGCAGCATAACTACTACACCCTCTTAAAGTGATCTATACATCGGAAACATTTTAAGCCGATGTCATTGGACTGTCTGATTGGCGCACATTTTGTTAATCTTACTCTATAGTTTATGTTAAAGTGACCTAGATGTACACATCAAAAATATTCTGATTTGCTCTGATCTCTCTGACGTCTGTTTTCATTTCCAATCCCAGGGAAAACCTTCGTGCCACTGAGTCGTAGGCTTTTCTGAATTTCTCTATCGTTACAAACTGTTTTGTAAACTCTTTGCGTACGTCTAGATGTAACAATTATCGTGTTTTAGCGTAAAATTAATACCAATTTTCTCCAGTTATTTGTTTTCTAGTAATAAGTTAAATTGGAAACTTCTCTTAAATACTGGTTGCCACATCTTCTGCCGAGAACTAAATTCAGTTATCGAAATGTCCCTGTCATTTTACCGGAATACTAAGAGTAATTCTAGAACGGAGCCTTTTAGGAAAATCACAGGTGATTTTCATCATTAACCCATCCTTTAGCTAAAACAATTGCTTGAAACCGTCTTCTGTATATAGATTAGTAAGAAACTACTATACAATTTCCTCTCCGTATGTATTTTCAGACTTTTTCGATTTCAATTTGGGTTTTGTTTTCAACGTTATGTTTAACTAATTTAATATCAGTATTTACTTCATCTAGCTGCCTCAGATTGTATTTTGGCTACATTTTTAGGGTTCCGTATATACAATATCCGGATACCCTTATAATATCACTCAGGATTTCTGCCTCTGTCACATCACAGCCATTTTCTCCTAAACTACCGGACGGAAGAGGTTGAAATTTCGTATCAATGTATAGTTTGGTGACCCGATCAGGAGTACATATCGTAAAAGAAAAAAAAATGATTTTAGGGGTACTTCTGGGGGGAAAAACTAAAAAAATCGACCGTTCCCCCCCTGATCTCCGAAATTACTAAGCCTAAAATTTTGAAAAAAATAGGAAATATAGAGCGTGGCCCGAACTTTACAGGAAAATTAAGGAGAAAACATTAATGTTAATTTTGGGGGGCAAATCATAGAATTAAATAAAAATTTAAAAATAAAAAAATTTTCAAACGCATCATGTAATATATCAAATGAAAGGTCTCATTCTAAGGAACACAAATATATTATTTTCATATTAAAAAAATTATTTAAAAAGATATTAATGAAAATATACCAAAATTTACCCACCCACCCCCCTTATCTCAGAAAACTATAAAACGTAAAGTTTTGAAAAAAAAATAGATTTATAGGTTCTGACCTGAAGTTTACTGGAAAAATAAGGGAAACCTCTACTTTTAATTTTGGGGGGGCAATTACAGAATTAAATGGAAAATATAAAATTAAAATTATTTCTAACCCATCATGTTATATATCAAATGAAAGGGCTCATTATGACGAAAACAAATATATTTTTTTCATATTTTTAAAATACATTAATTAAAGATATTAACAAAAATATTTAAAAATTTACCCACCCCCCCTATCTCCGAAACCATAAGCTGGAAAATTTTGAAAAAACAATGGAGGTATAGCCCCTCACCTGAACTTTACTGTAAAAATAAGAAAAAACCCCTAATTTTTTGGGGGGGGGCAAATTATAGAATTAAATGGAAAATATAAAATTAAAATTGTTTCTAACCCAGCATTTTATATATCAAATAAAAGGGCTCATGATGAAGAAAACAAATATATTTTTTCCATATTTATAAAATAAATTAATTAAAAGATATTACAAAAATATAAAAAAATTTACCCATTCCCCCCTTATCTATATATTCATTTTGGGGGGCAAATTATAGAATTAAATTGAAAATAAAAAAATATAATTGTTTCTAACGGGTCATGTAATATATCAAATCCCAGGGCTCATTATGACGAATAGGTACAAATATATATTATTAATTTTTTTAAAATGAATATTTTAAAATATATTTAAAAATTTTTTTAAAAAAATTACCCATTCTCCCCGTTATTCCCCAAACTCTAAGACCTCATTTTTTTTTTGTTTATAGGAAAAATATGAAAAAAAATACCTAATTCTATTATTTGCCCTTCAAATAATAGAATTAAACGGGAAATAAATTACTAGAAAACCCCCATAGTAATTTTAGGGACAAATTATACAATTAAATGGAAAATAAAGATTCAATTTTCAAACGCATCATGTAATATATCAGATAAAAGGCTCATTATGTGAATAACAAATATATCATATTTTTAAATCATTTGTATAAAAGATATTAAAAATATTAAACATCGACTTAATTCCCACTTTAGAAACTACACTATTTAAAATTTGAAAAATATATTTTATTTATATTTTTAAATAATTTGAATAACATATTTAATAATTTATAATTTAAAATTTGACCTATTTTGCCGTTTTTCTTCCAATCTACAGAGCCTCAAAACTCAGACAGTAGATTATAAAAGGCATTTCTGAAAGTTTATTAGTTAAATAAAACTCTAATGTTACTTTTTGGGGGCCAAATTAGAAAATTAAATACATATGTATAGTGACAAAAATCAAGCGAATCCTAAAGCAGATAAAATAAAAAGTCTATGTGTGGAAAATCAAAGTGTATATTTTTTATAAATTTAAAACGCTTCCTTTAAAAGATATAAGGCTAAGTATAAGAAAATGCACTCATTCCCTGCTTGTCTGAAACTGGAATATTCGAATCTTGAAGGTGGTACGGAACCCTAAGTATGCGAGTCCAACTCGCACTTGACCGAATTATTTATAGTTAACGTCGAATTCTCTCGTAGTTCTAGATGGATATTCCATTGCTAGTAAAGTGTTCGATGTCAACGCTGTTTGCTCCATAGAAGATTCCGGATAGTGCCGTTTTTATTATTCCAGACGGTTAATGATTTATTTTCATTGGAATGACTAATGTAGGAAGTGCCTCCAGCGGCGGCGAATATAAATTTTATAACAATATTTAAAAAATTACCCGTTCCCCTCCCCTTTATTTCCGAAAAACTGGGGAGTATATGGTTTCACTTAAATTTTACAGCAAAAATCAGGAGAAACCCTTAGTATTAATTTTGGGGGCTAATTATAGAATTAAACGCAAAATAAAAAAAAATAACTTTTTTAAATCCATAAAAACATATTTTTTTCATATTTTTAAAATAAATTGTTTACAAGATATTAACAAAAATATACACAAATACCGATTTCCCCCCTTTATTTCCGAAAACGTATATATTAGAAATATATCTTACTTGAACTTTACAGAAAAAGACAATGAGAAAACCGTGATATTAAGATTGAGGGCCAAATTAGCGAATTAAATGATTTTTTTTTCAAACATGATGCTTTTGAAAAAAATATATCTAGTGAAAGAATGAGCAATACAATTATATTAATTTTCGATGTTCATGTGGGTTTTCACTCCTCACAATGGTTCCTGATAGATAAGTAAAGGAATTGAAAATCAAAGTCTAGTATCTAAGAGCAGTTTGTGGACACTGGCCGGAACACTAGTTGCCTTCTTAAAGAAAAACTGTCTCGCAGGATTAACTGTGAGAGAGTAGGTCTACGGATTTGTCAACTAGCTTTCTTGTATAATGTTGGGATGTATTTTGTGTGATTCTTATCTGATGTGACGTTTCGATTCCTTATCAGAAATCAGGAATGTAGTTTGAAATAATATACACAATATTATAGCTTGACTTTTTGGCTATAATTATTTCAAACTACATTGTTCGACAACGATTCCTGATATGGAATCGAAACGTCACATCGGGTAAGTATCACACAAAATACATCCCAACATATTATACAGGAAAACTAGTTGAAAAATCCGTAGATCTACTTGCTCACAGTTAAACCTGAGAGAGTGTTTTTTTATAAGAAGGCAACTAGTGTTCCGGGCAGTTATAACAATGTACTCTTAGATACTACACTTTAATTTCCAATTACTTTACTTATCTGTGTTTTTTCAGAAACCATTGTGAGGAGTGAAAACTCACATGAACATCCAAAATAACTATTTGCCTCCTCAATCATTTAGAAACTATTAATAATATATTTGTTAAGAAGTTATTAAAAAATATACAAAATTAGAAAAGTAAAACACAAATTTTAACAACAATATATAAATTTAAATGGAAAATAATTTTTTGTTTTTTAAAGTGTACCCGTAACGTAATATATCAAATAAAAGGAATCATCATAAAAATATACTTTGTTTGTATTTTTTAAATATTTGTATTTTTAAAACATTTAGTAATTTATTATTAAAAACTTTACCCATTCTTCCCTTTAACTTCCAAGCTACTGCCCACATAGCAAAATCTATTGCAACAATATCAAATTCGCTGTTATATTGTCAAGAATGTTACTGTCAGATTGCAGGAATATTAAATGTCCGCTAGTATTTTATCAAAGTTATATTGCCAATAATATTGCACTAGTATATTTAAAGTGTGTATTATTTGTAAATTTAAAACGCTTATTTTGAAATATATTAAGGTCTGCTTGTCTGAAACTGAAATATTAAAAAAATGTGTACTTTGATTCACCTATATTGCATAAAATCTCGAAGGTGGTATGGAACCTTAGCATAGGGGCCGCTAAAGTATTACGTAAGTACTATAGGGAGGCGGGGGTCTTTGCTTTGCTTATTATTGATATTTTTTATGGCATTGATGGTAAGAGCTTTGCTTACTTTTGCTAACAAGGGGAAGGGGGGAGGGTAAATAATCATAAATCTGCTTGAGTAATACTTGAACGGCCCCATACGAGTCCAACTCACACTTGAACAAATTATTGTAATATAATGCTACAATTACCCTAGATTAAAAACGTCACGTTAAATATCAACTCGACTTCCTTTAACAATTTATACATAACATGCAAATCTTTACTGAAGGTCAGAATCAAAGGTAAGTTAGGTTATTTTAGTTGTTAAAAATCAGAAGTTTTATATTTATAATTAATTATTAGAATTTTTAATCACATTTTAACACAATACAACGTCGTTTTAGATCTTTTACCCGATCTTTAACGAAATATTCCAGGAAATTCTATGCTTCTTCAAAGTCACACACTTTTTATACTCGAGTCGAAATCGGACATTGTTTGGGTTTAACTATCAAACAGCTGCTTTCACCAAATTACGTAAGTAAAACATTATGCTTGGATTTAAAAAAATCCTTAATTAATTAAGGTGTCATTCCTTTGTACCTCGAAGAGAGTATTCAATATCTCTGACAGGTGAAATAACCTGAAAATTTTATCGTGACATTCTGTCCTAGGAGTTAAGGGGAACAGCAATTACACGGAACGGCTCCAGATTCGGAACCTCAGTGTACTGATTCTCTTGAAAATCCTAGATGTCGGTCTTACATCTCGCGTCTTCAAATAACTTTACTCTTGCAAGACAGAGTTCATCAGCTACTTGTATAAAAAACATTATATTAATATTTCACAAACATGTTCCTTGTCCTTCTTCTTTACTTAGGACATGTCCCCTAATTTTTACAATAGTGCCTCAGCTGGTCCTGAGGTCCAGCTTGATGATAAACTCTTAAGAGTTATATCTGGGGGTCTTACACTCTGTAGTATCTGGTCCTGGGTACATTATGCGATTCTGTCTTGGTCTACCCTTTCCATGTGGTCTATCGATTTTTATCTTCTTGATCTTACTCATGTAACCACGTTTTACACCTTGCATTTTTTCTTACGGACAGGACCGAATTTACAGTAAACGCCGTCTTGGGCACTGTGAAAATTGCTGCCCCATTGGATCCAATTTATCTTAAGTCCCGCCCTGGGGCACCGAGAAAAATGCAGTGTTCTCAGTATGATTACTTTTTTTAAGAATTTTTTAAATTTTGCTGCCCCCATAATTTGCCCTTTGTGTAAATCGGCTCCTTTCCGTACTGTTCAGTAGTTGATCATGCAGTGTTACTCTTTTTTTACCGTTCTTAGTGTTTCCGTTTCAGAGCTCCTCATTAGCTATTTTGTTCTGGATGTTTCCCGTCTAGTTTCTTTTGGGTATGTAAGAACTGGTTCCTTTGCTACAACACTGACTGGTGTTTTCTCAGTAGAGAAAATCTTTCTGCTTTAAATTGGAATATTCATCCGCTGCTATCAATACGACATCATTCGGATATCACAATATTTTTAAACAATTTTTGCCCCTCTAGTTTCACCGCTTTGATTACTTCATTCTTATATAGAAGAATTGGCGCTCAAGCTATCACTATGACGTGTTCTGCTTTTTATGCCTACAATTGTTTCATATATTCCAGGTATTTGTTATTATTAGCTATTGTGCTTCAAAGATTACTTCTGCCATTCACTATCAGATGACGCATAGTATTGCATCTGACACGCAATTTTTTAACTTTAGGCCAGTGATACTATGCAATATTGGCAAACCACTTTCTTATCTTGATCGGTGTAATTGATGTTAGGTACTAGGATGTCAGAAACTGTCTTTGCAAACTTCTATGATGACAATCACATCAAACATGAATGAGATGCTTTAGAGCAATTTGTTAATGTAGAAAAACTCGAAGAGATCTCGCCCTCCTTCTCTGGAAAATTGATGTATTTTTTCGGAAACCACACCTGCAAATTGCCCGGCATATCGGTACAAACTTTTATTATTCAGAACGCAACGACATAATTACATGTAAAACTAGGAACTAGGATCATATTCAGTTAATATTATATAATAATGTAATGTTGGATAATCTCATAGATTACATTAGTTTGGTACTAAAAAAATAAAGACAAATCTAATAATGTTACATAAAAGTAAACAAAAATTAAGCCCAGTAATAAACGAGTAAGTATCGTGTGTGTTCTCAATGTTCCTAATATACACTAAACTTAAACCTTTATAGAATAAGTCTTTGTCTTTCCATTCTTAGATTCTCCGAATCTACTGCAAGTGAACGAAACTAATTCATACTACTAAGCCAAAAATTATAGCGTCCTACTCAAAGTTTATAGGAAAACTAAAGTAAAAACTATAATGTAAATATTGGAAGAAAATTAGAAAACTTAATAAAACATTCAAATTATTTCATCTGTCATCTAAACATATTTTTTGTAATTATAAAAAATTAAGCAAAAATCCCACTGGTGATTTTCAAGGGATATCTGAAAATTAATTAATAAAATAATCTATCGATTGAGATATGAAGGTATAGGTCAGAATTTCGAGATTTTTCTAAGAAACTAGAACTGTTATGTTATCTTAGAAAATTTAAGGCTGATACTAAGGAAAATATGTCTAGTTCAGTTCTAATTTATCTCGTGCAACACCTCTATGTATGTTTGCATCGATAAGCTGGACAACCAATGTAACAAAAAAAAAACAGTAATAACATTTTTCCAAACATATCTCAACAGGCAAAAAAGTACTACATGAAGAATACGGACTGGAACATCCAAATAGAAAAGTCTAAGCTGTTAGTACCGACTTACACAAAACCTCAGATCCGATATTGCAGACTACCAAGAGGCCTTTACTATCTTTCCATTGTAAAACCTGGCATACAAATACCTCTAGAAACGGAAATAAACAAGGAAGATTTCGTAAGCGTTATTTTTAATAACTGGTAATAATAGAACACGAATTCACTTTTCATTAATTTGCAGAATTCTTACAACTGGAGATTGTAAAAAATTATCTGATCAAGGATTTTTTCGACTGCATTTGAATAACAACAGAAGAGTGGAAACAATCACTTGTTTGGCCAAATCCGTAAGAAACGTTTTTCAGCTTTACTCTAATTAATTACTTTCACTCCATTGCAGCCTATAGACATACAAATTTGTACTGTCTGTGGGGAAAGAGTGACACACTATTGAACAATCTTTGTCAAAGATTCGAAATGATCTTAATTACTGATTTGTTTGATTACTTTCGAGAACCATGGGCTTACGCAATCTATCATGACAAATTCAATGACTTAATGGAGGAACTCAACTATTTAATGACATCCGCAGTTGTAATTAATCGCACAGGTATTGTTTGAGAATTTGATACTTTTTTAGTTAATTCTATTTTAGGGTTTTGGTGGTACGTCTATTGTGACAAGAGTTATAACAGAATATAAGAGTTCAAAATGGAGAAAGGTAATACAAAATATTCTTGTTTTAGATGTGTTGAGTTTTTTAAATTTAGCTGATTAAATCTTCTCTATTATTCATTTTCGAGTTCAGCGTTGCCTATTGATGTGGATAACTACCACACATGAGAATATAGCCTATAAACAGGCCGGATTTAATGCTGCCCCAGGGCACTGGGAAAATGCCGTCCCAATCAAAACTGAAATTTTATTCGAACTTATAATTTACATATCTTATTTTTTTAAATTAAATAACTAATTTAATATCAAAGGAACCTATTTACATTTGTAAAACAGACTGTATGTGGCAGCATGCGCTGTTGCAAATTTATTAAATTTAAAGATTATTTTAAATTAAAGTTAATTTGTATAATAGATAAAATATATTTTATTTTAATTCATTGATTGATTAAAATAAAAATAAAAAAATCGAATATTATTCCAAATTAATTAATTAAATCACTTTGACAATTAGATAACTTTTACTTGAAGTGCCAAAATTATAATTTACAAATAATGCACCAACAGAATTTCTTGAATTATCAATTACATTATAAATGATTAATTGGAAGAATTAATTAAATATATTGAGCAATCTTGATAAGACTGGAATTTTTTATTCATTTTCCAAATTTTGCTGCCCTAGAAAATTTGCCGTTATAGGCACTAGCCCTGACTGCCCCTAGTGTAAATCCATCGCTGCCTATATATTTCAAAAGTATCAAATGTTGTCAAGGTCAAATTATTGAAGCTAACGAAGAGTTAATTATGGCTCAAATTCAAAGCAGATTTTAGAGATGTTTGTTTATTGATTAAATAAAGTAGTACACCCATCGAGTGTTGGCTAATAACCAAATCTTTACCTATATTTATTATTAGGGGAATATATATCTACCAGGTTGCCTATCAAAATGTGGCCGCTAGTATTTGTAATTAAATTATTATTAATTGATTTTTCGTAAAAATTTCACTGACTTGTTTTTTCAATAAAATATCACTTCACGACAATATATATAAAGACTCTGAATCATATATGTGTACCTCTTCGTAGCCAGGTGTACACATATATGATTTAGTTACATTTATACATTCATAACGTACATTTATTATTTATATATCAAATTGAAGCTAATTTTTTCTGTTTAGTATGATATACGGTTACCTAATTAAATCTGACCGCAAATAAGGGTTGCCGGCTGTTAATGATGACAAATAAAAACAAGTCAGTGAAAATTTTTACAAAAATCAATTACTAATAATTTAAATAAAAATACTAGCGGTCACATTTTGATAGGCAACCTGGTAGATAAATATTGTCCTAATCATAAATATGCGTAAAAATTTGGTTTTTAGCAAACACTCGATGGGTGCACTAATTGTGCATATGGATCTGAGACTACATGTTTTGTTTGTTGTTTTGATATAGGAAGGAACATTATTATATACTTTTACTAGCAATATTGGGTTTGCGTGTTGGTAAGAAATATTTGGGATATCAATAAATTCTGCAAGGAAACAACTCCACATTCAAAACAAAAAAATACACTTAAATCAATGTCAAAAACAGAAGCCAACGAAGGAACCCTAGCTTTAGCAAAAATGTATTTATAAAATTCCTTGGAATGAAATAAATGTTATACTTTTGAAATCTCAGGATCTGTAAATCTACAGACAAATGAACAATGAACCTATTAGATCGTGTATATTAGATTAGGTATGTAATAGTTTATATTTAAAAAAGAACCGACTTCAACTGACTTAAAATAAAAAAAATAAATTATTTGTCCATCATTTTCTGAATCACCCTGTGCAGCTATAGTTCAGCTCTACACGATGTTACAACCCCCTGTATAAGTATTAATCCACTCTACCCTATTGACTGGTACTATTTGTCTATTGCTTAAATCAATATGCCAAGTATAAGCATATCTTATGTTCCACACTATATAACATTTTTTCAACCACCCTGTATAACTATAATTCCAATCCAGCTTATATTTCAATCATCCTGTATATGTAACTGATTCTAACATTTTATGAACCCTGTGTCCTTCTCGAATATACTTACTGCATATGCTTATTTAACCAATTTTAAGTTTTTTTATCCGCTCTGTATCACTATAGTTTTACTTTACTCTTATTTCCACCACCTTGCGTATGCAACTACTTATGTGCCACACAATACAACATTTTTTGAACCACACTCCTTAACTTTAATTCTATTTCACCTTATATTTCATTAATCTTATATATGAAACTGCTTATGTACCACCCAATATCACATTTAGTTGTAAGATTTTTTTAACACACCTGTCTAGCTGTAATTTTACTTCGCCCAATATTACAACTGCACACATTTCCTGCTGCTTGAATTTCGATTCACGCACACACCTACCTCCGTATACCATATAGAAAACATCGCTCACCTAAAAAATTAGATTAGATTATCCATTTTATTTTTTCTGCTGTGTTTGTGTAGGGATTCTTATATTTTGTTACTCCGTTCATTCTTTTCATACTATCTAATTACATTTCTAGCTTTCAGAAGAAACTGAAGAAGAACTATCAGAAGATTTTGACAAGCTGCCGTACAAAAAAATAATACAACAGAAAGTTTTAGATTTTATAAAGGAAAACATATCTCACTTACCGATGTACGCTCATCCAGTGATTATCAGAGACATATTAAGAAATTTCGAGCAAAGTCCTATGTTTACGTGAAGTGAAGAAGATGTTAGAAGCAAGACAATCGGTGTAGTAACGAGTAACATTAAACTTTAAGAAAGCACGTTTTTTATATTCTTTTCGTTTTATATATGCGATCATCTGATTGTAAGTCAAATACATTCTTTAGACTGTCCCGCTTACAGATAAAACAAAACTATTATACACAACCAAGTTGAGATTTTAAAAGAAAAACAATTTTTAAATCCCTATAATTTTCCATTTCTCTACTTAAATTAATCCCTAGATAAAAATTATGTTTATATATAGATAAATAGATAGATAGATAGATATCTTTATTTGCTCTGATTTTTGTATAATATACAAATAAAATAACCCTTGCAGGGTGTAGAACATGTCAAAAAAAGAAAAGAAAAAGAAAACTTACAACAAATACAATCTAAACTAAGACAACCATCAAGATTATTTTTACAATACATATACTCAATTCTATTTTACATTAGACAATAGGTATTTAATCAAGTCAAAGAAGAAGCAAAAAACAATTACCTATTTACTTACTTATTTCAGTGTGAAGTATGTGGTAAATATATCGCTCTTTTTTTGTCTTCATAATATTCACGCAGAGAATAGTATGGTCTTTTCAAGAGATATTCTTTCAATAATAGTTTTAATTTTTTCATTGGCTGTCCTCTAATGATTTTTGGAATTTCGTTATATATACTAATGATACTAAATTTAACATTTCTCTGAATATATGTATATTTACATGTCTCTGTTGTTAACTTAAATTTATTTCTGGTTTCATGTTCATGTATTTGTTCACAATCTTTAAATAATTCTCTATGTTGGGTTACAAAAATTATTGCTTCATAAATGTACAGATTAATCAATGTCAATATTTTTTTATCAATAAAAACATCTCTACAGCTATCTGTTGTTTTCATGTTATAGATATTTCGAATACATATCTTTTGTAGCCTCAGCACTCTTGGAATACCAACTGAATTTCCCCAGAATATTATTCCATAGTGAATTCTTGATTGTATATACGCACTATATGAAACTAATGCTGCCTCACTTGATACATTTTGTGCAATCACTTTTAACCCATAACTATACTTTGCAATATTTTTACATAAATTTTCTACATGAAATTTCCAATTTAACTTATTGTCTATGTTCAGACCCAAAAACTTTACATGCTGACAATTTTGGAAATATAATTTTCTGTTTTCCTTCCAAAACATATCATTTTGGTTTTTTCAATATTTATAAGCAGTCGGTTAGTTGTAAACCAGTCTGACAATTTGACCAGGTTACTTGTTATCTTTGCCAGAAGCTGTTCATGATTTTGTTCCTCATAAATAATAGTTGTGTCGTCAGCATACATGATTACTAGATCATTTAAATTTTAAATTTGGAATTTCATTTGTATAAACAATATACAACAAAGGACCTAATATTGATCCTTGTGGTACCCCTTTCTTTATATAAAGCAATTTCGATTGTAGTAAATTTCCTTCATTATCATTTTCGACAACAATTTGTTTCCTGTTAGACAAATATGATGTTAACAGCTCCTTTGCTACACCCCTGATTCCATACATTTCTAATTTTTGAACCAGAATCCAATGATTAACTGTGTCAAATGCTTTTGACAAGTCCATACAAAAGCCAGCAGTGTATTTATCATGGTTTAAGGAGTTCAATACATGTTCTAATGCCTGATAAATTGCTCTAATTGTAGACTTACCCTTTCTAAAACCATTTTGCATAGGAGAAACAACAGCATTCTTTTCTAAAAAATTTATTAACCTGTTGTAGATTACTTTTTCAAAGATTTTACTAATGTTAGATAACAAGGAAATTGGCTTATAATTTTCCACATTATCTTTATGACCTTTCTTATAAATTGCTTTAACGTGTGCAATTTTTAATCTACTCGGAAATACACCAGTACTAAGTACTAAATTTATTACATGTGCGAGAGGATATGCTATTATATCAACAACTTCTTTTAACAAGATTATAGGAACCTGATCTTCTCCGACTGATTTTTTATTTTTCAGACTTTTTATAATTTCTTTAACTTCTAATACACTAACTGGTTCGAAAAATATGGATTTGTCACACGGAGTAATATAACTACAATCAACATCATTATTTCCTAGTGTATCTGCGCAAACATTTATAAAAAAATAATTCACATTGTTTAGAATTTCTGCAGAATCCTCATATTTATTTTTAAAATTATCCAAAATAGAATTGGTTCTTTGTTCCGGCTTTGTAATTTGTTTAACAAGAGTCCAGGTTGCTTTAGTTTTGTTTTCTGATTTTTTAATAAACTCAAGGCTTGACATCCTTTTAGCAGCTTTTATTACCCTTTCTAGGATATGGCAGTATTTTTTATATTCTAAATTTGTAATTTGTTTTTTTAATTTTTTTTTGTATAAAGTTCTTTTATTTTTACATGATATTTTTATGCCTTTGGTAATCCAAGGAGAAGATGTGTTTCTTAAATTCCATAATAGTAATTAATTCCATAATAAAATTGTTGTACGCAATATTTACATCACCTGAATTTATAACCCCATCCCAAGTAGAATTGTTTAATTCGTTTTTGAAATATTTAAGCTTAGACTTTGAAAATATCCCTAACCTCTAGGTTTAAAATTATTTTCTGACCCTTATGATCCGAGAGTGCGGAGTCTACAATCGAGCTATTAAAACAATTTTCAGAATTTACAAAAATATTATCAATTAAACTCTCTAATATAGTAGGCTCAAATATAGTCTGAGAGAAATTGTAAGCATTCATTATATCGATAAAGGTATTTGTAGCAATATCATTTTTTAGTAAATTTATGTTAAAATCTCCACATATAATAGTTTTATGTGAAATAAATTTACCTTGAATATGAGTCAGAATTTCTTCCGATTTCTCACAGAAAATATCAAAAGAACCAATTCCACGACGATAGATGCACACCACCACGATTTTTTTTGCTTTTGTGTATAACCCCTGCACATTCGAAGTGACCTTCTACACTAATATTGTTAATATCACTTAATGCTTCATATCCAGCACCACACTTTTCATATATACAGGCTCCTCCATACTTAATATGCGATCTTGCATAAGCTGATACCATTTGATATCCAGAAATTTTTTTATAATCAAATTCTGGTTCTTCTAACCAGTGTTCAGTAAAACACATAAGATGGGGTGTTGCACTAAGTTCGTCTAGGTAGACTTCCACATTTAATGTTTTATTTCTCAGACATTGTATATTTTGATGGAAAATTTCGTACTCTCTTCGAGGTGTCATTCCTTTGTACGCAAGACAATATAGATTATATATAAATATAATCTATATTGTTTCTGGTTAGGGAACCTTCATCAGTTGCGCTTCCCACAATTGAATGTCCTCTCGAACACTTCTTTATGCATTTGATGCATTTCGTTAAATTTGAAGACGCGAGATGTAAGACCGACATCTAGGATTTTCAAGAGAATCAGTACACAGAGGTTCCGAATCTAGAGCCGTTCCGTGTAATTGCTGTTCTCTCTCCACTCCTAGGACAGAATGTCACGATAAAATTTTCAGGTTACTTCACCTGTCAGAGATATTGAATACTCTCTTCGAGGTGTCATTCCTTTGTACGCAAGACAATATAGATTATATATAAATATAATCTATATTGTTTCTGGTTAGGGAACCTTCATCAGTTGCGCTTCCCACAATTGAATGTCCTCTCGAACACTTCTTTATGCATTTGATGCATTTCGTTAAATTTGAAGACGCGAGATGTAAGACCGACATCTAGGATTTTCAAGAGAATCAGTACACAGAGGTTCCGAATCTAGAGCCGTTCCGTGTAATTGCTGTTCTCTCTCCACTCCTAGGACAGAATGTCACGATAAAATTTTCAGGTTACTTCACCTGTCAGAGATATTGAATACTCTCTTCGAGGTGTCATTCCTTTGTACGCAAGACAATATAGATTATATATAAATATAATCTATATTGTTTCTGGTTAGGGAACCTTCATCAGTTGCGCTTCCCACAATTGAATGTCCTCTCGAACACTTCTTTATGCATTTGATGCATTTCGTTAAATTTGAAGACGCGAGATGTAAGACCGACATCTAGGATTTTCAAGAGAATCAGTACACAGAGGTTCCGAATCTAGAGCCGTTCCGTGTAATTGCTGTTCTCTCTCCACTCCTAGGACAGAATGTCACGATAAAATTTTCAGGTTACTTCACCTGTCAGAGATATTGAATACTCTCTTCGAGGTGTCATTCCTTTGTACGCAAGACAATATAGATTATATATAAATATAATCTATATTGTTTCTGGTTAGGGAACCTTCATCAGTTGCGCTTCCCACAATTGAATGTCCTCTCGAACACTTCTTTATGCATTTGATGCATTTCGTTAAATTTGAAGACGCGAGATGTAAGACCGACATCTAGGATTTTCAAGAGAATCAGTACACAGAGGTTCCGAATGTAGAGCCGTTCCGTATAATTGCTGTTCTCTCTCCACTCCTAGGACAGAATGTCACGATAAAATTTTCAGGTTACTTCACCTGTCAGAGATATTGAATACTCTCTTCGAGGTGTCATTCCTTTGTACAAAGGAGTATTCAATATCTCTGACAGGTGAAGTAACCTGAAAATTTTATCGTGACATTCTGTCCTAGGAGTGGAGAGAGAACAGCAATTACACGGAACGGCTCTAGATTCGGAACCTCTGTGTACTGATTCTCTTGAAAATCCTAGATGTCGGTCTTACATCTCGCGTCTTCAAATTTAACGAAATGCATCAAATGCATAAAGAAGTGTTCGAGAGGACATTCAATTGTGGGAAGCGCAACTGATGAAGGTTCCCTAACCAGAAACAATATAGATTATATTTATATATAATCTATATTGTCTTGCGTACAAAGGAATGACACCTCGAAGAGAGTATTCAATATCTCTGACAGGTGAAGTAACCTGAAAATTTTATCGTGACATTCTGTCCTAGGAGTGGAGAGAGAACAGCAATTACACGGAACGGCTCTAGATTCGGAACCTCTGTGTACTGATTCTCTTGAAAATCCTAGATGTCGGTCTTACATCTCGCGTCTTCAAATTTAACGAAATGCATCAAATGCATAAAGAAGTGTTCGAGAGGACATTCAATTGTGGGAAGCGCAACTGATGAAGGTTCCCTAACCAGAAACAATATAGATTATATTTATATATAATCTATATTGTCTTGCGTACAAAGGAATGACACCTCGAAGAGAGTATTCAATATCTCTGACAGGTGAAGTAACCTGAAAATTTTATCGTGACATTCTGTCCTAGGAGTGGAGAGAGAACAGCAATTACACGGAACGGCTCTAGATTCGGAACCTCTGTGTACTGATTCTCTTGAAAATCCTAGATGTCGGTCTTACATCTCGCGTCTTCAAATTTAACGAAATGCATCAAATGCATAAAGAAGTGTTCGAGAGGACATTCAATTGTGGGAAGCGCAACTGATGAAGGTTCCCTAACCAGAAACAATATAGATTATATTTATATATAATCTATATTGTCTTGCGTACAAAGGAATGACACCTCGAAGAGAGTATTCAATATCTCTGACAGGTGAAGTAACCTGAAAATTTTATCGTGACATTCTGTCCTAGGAGTGGAGAGAGAACAGCAATTACACGGAACGGCTCTAGATTCGGAACCTCTGTGTACTGATTCTCTTGAAAATCCTAGATGTCGGTCTTACATCTCGCGTCTTCAAATTTAACGAAATGCATCAAATGCATAAAGAAGTGTTCGAGAGGACATTCAATTGTGGGAAGCGCAACTGATGAAGGTTCCCTAACCAGAAACAATATAGATTATATTTATATATAATCTATATTGTCTTGCGTACAAAGGAATGACACCTCGAAGAGAGTATTCAATATCTCTGACAGGTGAAGTAACCTGAAAATTTTATCGTGACATTCTGTCCTAGGAGTGGAGAGAGAACAGCAATTACACGGAACGGCTCTAGATTCGGAACCTCTGTGTACTGATTCTCTTGAAAATCCTAGATGTCGGTCTTACATCTCGCGTCTTCAAATTTAACGAAATGCATCAAATGCATAAAGAAGTGTTCGAGAGGACATTCAATTGTGGGAAGCGCAACTGATGAAGGTTCCCTAACCAGAAACAATATAGATTATATTTATATATAATCTATATTGTCTTGCGTACAAAGGAATGACACCTCGAAGAGAGTATTCAATATCTCTGACAGGTGAAGTAACCTGAAAATTTTATCGTGACATTCTGTCCTAGGAGTGGAGAGAGAACAGCAATTACACGGAACGGCTCTAGATTCGGAACCTCTGTGTACTGATTCTCTTGAAAATCCTAGATGTCGGTCTTACATCTCGCGTCTTCAAATTTAACGAAATGCATCAAATGCATAAAGAAGTGTTCGAGAGGACATTCAATTGTGGGAAGCGCAACTGATGAAGGTTCCCTAACCAGAAACAATATAGATTATATTTATATATAATCTATATTGTCTTGCGTACAAAGGAATGACACCTCAAAGAGAGTATTCAATATCTCTGACAGGTGAAGTAACCTGAAAATTTTATCGTGACATTCTGTCCTAGGAGTGGAGAGAGAACAGCAATTACACGGAACGGCTCTAGATTCGGAACCTCTGTGTACTGATTCTCTTGAAAATCCTAGATGTCGGTCTTACATCTCGCGTCTTCAAAGGAAAATTTCGTGTTGATTTAATTGCTACACATCATATTGTATCCTCTCTCGTAAATTTTTTATTTGCCTCTTATAGCTACGACATGACTTATCGAAGACACTATGGTTAAATTGTATTCCCTCAATTTTTAGTACTTCATGGGCATATTTACAGTTTGTACACTGAAGGTGTTCACTTTGACAGTCTGTTTGTTTGTGATTTCCACAACAGAGGGGACACAGTTCTGCACCTTTACATTTATCTGCTCGATGTCCATAGCGCCAACAGCGAAAACATCGTAACACACTGATAAATTCAAAAAATCGGTAAGAGTTCCATCCTACGTAGATTTTTTCTCTATTTTTAATAAGGTAACTGAATGTATCTTTTGGAACTTCCACTATTATATTGAACAGTTTTTGGTTTCTTCTCGTACTTGATCTTTTAATTCTCCATTTAAACACTCTGAGATATTCTGTTTATTTAAATTCCTTAGAAAATAATTTTCATCAGCCAAGTCATCCTCCTTAAGATTTATGATTTTAATTTTTGGTTTAGAGAATTTACCTACTTTGATTTCATATTCTTCACCCATTTCATGTACCGCTTGTGTTTTCAAAGTTTCTACATCGTTTTTGTCTTGACAGTGAATCACGACACCGCCTCGAGCAGCCGGTTGAATTTTGTTTATCAACACTGTTGGTATCACTTTTTGCTGTAAAACAGTTTTTGTTGTCTGACTGCTTTGGTTTAAAATTTTCGGTTTAATTATTAGTGGTTCCGGTTTACATTCTTTTTTCAGAACTCTAGAAAATAATGGTTTTTCATTTTCACCATTTGCCTCTTCTAATATTTCAATCAGTTTTTCCGCTCGTTCAATAACTTTTTGGGCTTTGTTTTCTTTGACATTTACTCCACTTTTCAACTTCAGTTTTACGTTTTTTTCACAACTATTACAGAACCAGTACACATTTTTACATTCCTGTTTAATTTTGCTAATTTTGCACAAAGAGTCTTTCACTTTTACACAATGTAAATGATAGTATTGTTTACAATCATTACACTCGATATATTTAGTACTGACTATAAAGTTATCTGTGCATTGCGCACACACACGTGCACTGGGCACCATGGCTATAACTCAACAATAGTACCAGCTCCCGATTTTAAACAACCATCCTCATCCGTGTCTCAAGGGAATATTTTAGTAAATAGAATGGAATAAAACAAACCCTTACAAGGTTAACTAATAGATAAAATTGTGGAAGTGATCAATTCGGGTGGATTTAGGCGATATATTCATCCGATTTAATAGATATTTATTTGTTTAATTAATATTTCCACCCGAATGGGATGAAGTGTTCTGTCCAAAATTCTAAAACCTAGTTTTATTATATGATCAAAAATATCAAATATCACATGAAAAACATTATCTTTGTCAGTTTACTAACTTGATTATTTGAGCTTTAAGTCGCTACAACCTTAAGAACATATCAATCTGCCAAAATCTGATTTGTAATGATAAACCGTAAAGTGAAGTTGAAAGATACATCCGACAACCTAAAGACAAGTCTGTTCTAGTCAACTAAAGTTTCTCATAAATTACATCGAAAACCATATAATATTTAAACATTTATTTCAACAGAGATTAATATAATCCTTATCACATTAAAACGGATATAGTGTGGTTTGCTTACAAAATACTACCGCCTAAACCCACCAAAAGTTTGAAATGTGGTGCATTAATATAAATAATTGATTTGAAAATCCGACAAGGAACAGTATTCTTTTAGTTGATCAACATTAGAAAATTTCATCACAAAAAAGATTACCTAATCCACATTAACAAATTTATTTAACACAATTATTTAGGTTCATGATATAACAGCTTTAGTAAAACAAGGATTACTCGTATAATAACTTTAATAAAAGTTTAAATCTTAGCTATTGACTTTCCAAAACAATATTAATGACCAACTGAACTTAAAGTTAACTAAATAAGGTGTTTAGTATTACAAATTACATATTAATTTCTGTTACAACTCATAGTATTTTTAAAGTATTAAGATTATATTAATTGGAAATAGTATCAAAAAATAAAACCCTTGCATAGAAAATTAACTGAAATATATGAGCAAAATTACTTAAATTCATCCTATTAGTTTAAAACATGAGCTGCCTAATACCGATACTATATAGTGAAACTCTTAGACAAGTAGAGTAAAATTTTAGAAAAATTATAACTTACCAAATTAGTATTTAATTCATCTTTATTAAATTCAGGTAATACTCGTAAGCATAATGCCTGAGAGTAAAATATATATAATTAAAAATTACCAAATATTTCAAGAATTAGGGCCGCCTCCATTATTATAAATATCATATTATTAGATATGTTAAATTTAAATTGGAAGATCTAACTTTTTGAGACGTGCAAATACGTGAACAGAGAATTCCGTTTAAATGATCTCATTAAAGTTATAAGGGAAAACTTACGAAAAACCTTATGAACCATCCCGACATAGGGTTCTTCAAAATGATATGATCATTAATGGTATTTTTTTTCTTAATTATGAGCATCAAAACCGACTGGATTCTACGGAAGTAGGAGATACGCCTTCATTTAGTGGAATTAGTGGAATGTTTGGATTTGTTAAGTTTTTGTTTGTACAAACAAATGAATTATATTTCATGTTCATAAAGCTTGCGCATTTCAACTTTTCGTCTTTTATGTGTTTTTTACGTGCGAACACTTCAATATTTATTGGTTTACAGACCTAAAAGCTTTTCAAATATAATAATTATTATCTTCGTAGACCCTTTCATGTTTCTCTAAAGTGCTTATTAGCTTTTGATTTTGAATTGTAGGTTTTACAGTATTTTCATTGCAATTTATGTTCTATGAAGTCCTCTTGAAATTGTCTTACATTGTTCAGTGCTTTCTACAGGTTGGATGATGGTTACATATTTCAATAACCTTCTTTGCTTCTGTTTTTGGTTAAATTGGTTGGCTATTTCTTATTTCTCCGTTTTTTTGCTTTCATTAGTTGCATGTTACCTTCTCTTGTAGCTTGTCTTTTGGTATGTCGGAATGTTCTTTCAGATTGTTGTTTGTTTTTGCTGTTGATAAGCGTCTTCATTTTTATGTAAAGGAAATATCTCACACTAATAGGCCTTTGACCGTTACCTGCCCTAAATTTATTTAGCGGGTTTATTTCTTTAGTGATAGTTATTTTACTGATGAAGGCAAAATCAATTTCATTCATTCCATTTGGAACCATTTGGAACTTTCTCCCAATGTTATACTAGATCAATTATGGTTTTCTGGTTTGTTTTGTAGGGGTCTATTAAAAATCTCTTCCGAACATTTGGCAGAAATCGCAACAATGGCATAGGTTATACACTGATATTTTTAAAACTGTCTGTGAGATGGCGTATCCTGATTAGTCAACGGCAATCGATTGGGCGGAGCCTGCGAGTCTCATTGATGGCGTTATTTTCGAACATCGTAAAACGAAATACCATATTCTATAAAGAGTTTCAGCCGTAAATTCTATGGCTTCCCACTAGACAGGTCAATTGTAGTGGGATCTGGATGTTATACTAGCGACAAGGGCCTTTCCACTTTTCTATACAGGCTGGACTATGAATCTAAACTACACCAATTGCTCTTCGAGATGTTGTGACTTTTTCATTTATCATGAACAAAAATAATGCATTTTTTAACTGTTAAAAGAGTGAATGAGTAGCAATATTAAGGCGGAAACATAAATACATGAAGAGGGGAAATAAATGTACTGACTTAGAAATCTAAACCATTGTTTAGAGTACAGATCTGATCAGATGTTTAGAAGAAAAGGTGGTAAGATCAAGATTGCCAAGAAGATTTATAGGCACATATAAATGTGAAACACTAAGAAGAAAATATATAGTTTTATTGATTTAAGAAAATATTTTATGCACATATCAAAACAAAAAACTGTAATAAATAAATGAACAAACACGGTGTTTTGCACTGAAACATGGATCCTTAATTTTTAACACAAGATGGAAATCTCAATATTTAGATTGTTATCATTATTTACAGCTTTGGGGTTATCAGTTTGAAAAAATATTAGTGAATGATTTATTAATGTCCTAAATTTCCGGCCTCATAGTCCTGAAATTAGATAAGATATGAATAAACGATTTTTGAAAGCAACAAGGAAGTAAATTTATTATAGTTAACATAACAAGGAAATGTTTTTTGTAATAATTTGTTTAAAATTTAGAAAATGGCAAATACTAGATAGGGGTGCTAACAACTAGATTAAAATCTAGCTTTATGAGACATGACTGAATGTATGTAATTTATAAAATGTTAAATAGTAAAACTTACTTTTTCATTAAAATTTCTTTTCCTAATTTCGCAAACGATCCATGGCAGCATCGGACTCGAAAACCGCCTATCCATAGCCGTGAATCCTTGATAATTCACCGGTATCAACTTCATTGTGATCACACTGATTATTACACT